>JAQFZU010001474.1:0-13269 GCA_034696185.1 Henia vesuviana | reverse complement strand
TAAAATTGTTAATGAATGTTAATATTGGTGTTGAGTTCAACTCACCGTTTCACTCTCATACTTTCATCGTTGAAATTTTTAATTAAAGTTGCGATTCTGTCTTTTACTTGACGTAATGTTGGTGTGAGGCCTTGTTGTTGCAAAGCCCATAAAATGTTGTCCCATTCTTGGCTGCCACTTTCCCATGGATTTTGCAGAATTGTTGCTTCCAACAGAGGTATGTCCTTTTCCATTGTGAAATAAAATCGGTTACTTCTGACCTGATATCGAATCTAAAAAAGTTAGTGTAGTTTGTCTTTTGTTTATTGATGGTTGTGGACAGTTGAGATTTGTAAGGGAATTATTTCGTTTGGGAATTGTATTTGCGAGTGCATTTTAAGGTTGGTTCAATATTTGTTTAAAAGTTTACCTTTGGTCTTTTTCTTCTGTTAGGCATGCCGTTTGAGGTAATTTTCGCGGGTTTTGCGGACTCGGACATTTTTGGTTGTACGGTTGTCAAGTAAACAACGTTGTGCGCGCGCATGGGCAATGATAGGCAATTTATTGGGCGCGAAAGTTTTTAAGGTTAAAAGTGTAATTTGTGGAGAAAATGAATCTTTGTCAAGAAAAGATTCGATGAAGCAAATTACAAGCAAAACAAAAATAAGTATTTTTTTAAAATATAATTTTAAATTCTAGTTTGTTTTATATCGAAGTTAATGTTCGCGGCGACAGATGGCACTTTTTACTGATTCACTGACCGCATTTACTTAATCATGAGTCATGACTTACGATAGAGATTGTGTTCGAAGAATTCGTTGACCTTGAATCGTGATTTGACCAACCGTAATTATTTACACAGAAAACTTTGATACAATTTTTACCATTTAATAGTAAATTACCATTTCCAACTTTAAAAAAATCAAAAACTTATTTTAAACAAATTTTAAATTAATTTTAAAAACAAATAAAACCCATACAGCGATACCTACAATATTTTAAAATATTGTATAATTAATTCAATAATAATTATTTTCAAAAAACCCGCCGAAAAAATCAATTGTCGAGGATTCGCCCATACTACCATAGTAAAGAAAGCTCTTAGTGATTGGTCCATTTCAGGGCCGACTTTGATTGGTCGAAGTTACGATCAAGCAAAAACTCTGGCGAAAAAAGCAAAGCCACGCCAAGCCTGTTTTGCTACTACCGTTGCACGTAGCTGCTCGGTTTTAACCTCGGTGTTTCGGCAGCTACTTTGATCATCAACAAATCAAACTTCAATCAACTGCTATGGTGATATTTTACATCAACTGAACACAACACTACTCGCAATCAACTTTGTCTTTCTCAAACTCCCAAAACTTTACCATCCACAATGATGAAGGTGCGCGCGGGACGTGGTCCGTGCATTTGGCAGCGGCTTCTTATCCTTTGCACAGGTAACGATTTAATTCCCTCAAAGAAAATTATTTTGTATAAAATTAAACGGTGCGTAAATATAATATATTATACAGGTGTTTTTTTCAGTTAAAGTTAAATTTAATCCACAGGTGGTTGGCATTTTCCAGTTTTGTAAAGTAGTGACAAAGCGAGTGTTAAACAAGGTTGGCTGGCGTGGGAAGGGAAGGCAACAATTTTTCAAAGATAATTGCGACACACTTAAACTTGAAGAAGTATATCTAATAATAATAGGTTTTCACTGGTTTTGAATCTTTTATTTTTTTTAAAAATTATTCGCGGTTTTAATTCCGAAAATAATTTGTATTTTTTCTCTTTGATAAAGGCATCAAGTTTTGATTTTTATATTTTATGGTATAATTACGTGGAACTGAGATCCAGTCGATGACAAAAATTTAATGTGAATGATTATATTTAACTGAAGGGCAAGTTTTTTTTTTGAATTAGTAGTTTAATTAACCCTTTATTGTATTGTGACTTGGAAATGTAGGCTAAATTTTTGTTTTAAAATTACACTTGACCAGTTTGAAGTAGCTGAATTAATATTTAATGAGAAAAAAAATTTTAATTATTGTAATATAAAAGTTTTTATATGAGGAAGTTTGTCATCTTCTTAGGGCCAAATTTTAATGTTTTGCAATATGTTTGAAAAAGGTCATTGACATTAATTTTAATAGAATAATTAAAATCCTTAAAAGGGTCTTGAAAAGTAATAATAATTTTGAATTTCCTTTGAATTTTGAATTTATTTATTTTCGTATTTATCGATATTTAATGCAGTGATTAAAGAAATGATTTGAATTTAATTTCCCGTAATTTCTAGCTTAATGAAGGAAATAAGGTCATGGAAAAAAAAAATAAGAAATTTAAATCAAAAAAACCCTTTGTTTGAAATTTCAAGTTTTTCTTGATCCAATTTGTCGACTTTGAACTTTGCTAAGTTCATTAAATCTTAACCGTAATAATAGGGTCTAATAATAGAAGTTTTTGAACTTCGACCACTGAAATACAGAGAGATTTTCTGTATTTCTTAACACTATAAAATTGTGTCATCACATCCTTGAGGATAAAAAATATCTTAACGTGACTAAATAATTGGGGTTGGAGAGCAGAAGTCATCATTTTACTACTTCACGGATCTGAAATTGTAATTTTTTCTTTTATTGCCTTTTTTTTATAGAATCAATGACATCTAAAAATTGTATGTTTAGTATTTAATTAGTGTGTCCTGTTTATAAAATGACAAAAAAAATAGATGTCGACCTCGTGTAACCCAATTTTGGGTTAATACTATTCAATAATTCACATTGGTTAATATTAAAATTGAAAACTCAATTCTTTTGACATATTTATTAATAATTTTTTTTGTAAATTTTTTATTTTAATAATGAGGCCAGCAAAATTCAGGGGAAAAGGAAAAGATGGAATTATAAACAATGAATAAATAATTGCTTAAGTTTTCTAATCTCGTCTTTTCTGATTTATATTCCTAATTTTCTCATACTTTTTTAGCACTAAATTTAGAATTTAATATGAAACTTGTCATTACCCATTTTTTTCTCAGTTGATGAAAGTTCAAGTTGAGATATAACTCGAAGGCGTGGGATTTACACATCCCGCAAGCCACATTTTGTCAAAACCAGTGGTTGTAGCAAGTGGTTTTTGGTGAAATCCGAGTCCACTTTACTCAACCCTCACTTTAGATCCAGCAACCACATCTGGGATATATTTTACCCCGAATAGAAATTGTGAGCAGCTGCTCAACTTCTCACTCTCATTAGTTGAGAAAAGGCCTGTTTAAGTTACACTTTTTGAATTTTAAATTGAAATTATAAATTAAAAAAAGAAATTTTTAACGAGATGAAAATTCATGGATTCGTATCAAAACTGGCTATTCAATCAGATGTTACTTAAATTGAATGACAAAACCACCCAGAAATTGAAACAAAAAATATTAAATGAGTTTAATTATAATTTTTGGCTCCGAAATTCAAAGTGAAAAAAAATATCATTGAAAAATTACATTTAACTCAGACCCAACATTTGCATACAGATCAAGGTAGATACGTTGATGATACAAGAACCGGTTACGACTGTGATTTGAATGCAAAATACATTTAAGTATTTTTTTTATTATTATTTATTTTAGTTGAGCGAAAACTGATGATAGCGGATGTAACTGATTTTTTTATTCTCATTTTTTGTGTTTAAATAACAAGGGAATAATATCGTGTAGTCAATTATATCATAACATAAACGAGTTTATAAAATATTAGCATAAAGAATGTCGGAAACCGTCAATACAGGCATTTCCCCTTCTAAGAAAAATCCTAATTTAACCCAAATAGTTGCCAAGTGATTAGTCTGAACCCGAGGCAAAGGGTATCAGTCATTTTTCAGGGTAGTTGTAGGGTGTGGTTTTAAGTTGCTTCGAGCGAAAGTGCAATTACATGTTCTCCCGTTGCCAATTTCTTCACTTGGCTGAAAGTTTTAAAAATTTATAAATTTTATTTTCCAGTAAATGATGAACTCATTAACTAGTGAGTCGAGTCTCATCTTTATTTGTATTTAGAATTTACATCTTTTTTTATTCATTTAAATTCAAAAGACTCGACCTTACCCAAACCTTTAACCCCCACTTTTATTGCAGGAACTTGCATACAAATTGTTTGTTTTTTTACCCTTGACACAGGTAAATAGTTCAAAGGTCAGAAAAAAATGTTGGAAGATGCCTCAAAGGTCAGGTTATTGTAAAACTCGCTTCATTGTTTAACCTTTTAGGATATTAAAATTATAAAAACTCAGTTGTAAATACAGTAAAATGACAGGTGGTTACAGGGGCAGGTAGGAAACTCATTTTCTTACATCCCCCTCTTCCTTCTTCCCTCGAAAAACTTAAAAGTCCCCTCTTGTGCCCACCATCTGCTCCTTGGCAAATTGAAAAGCTTCTTTGACTCAAAACCCTATGCATCACTGGATCTCCAACACCTGGCTTTAGCCCATGAAGAAAACATTAGATAAAAGGACAAAGAAAATTTTAATTTTTTCCCCCACTTTTTAGGTTTTCAAAAATATGTTAATAAACATCTATTAATTTTATCTTTTTCTTCTCTTTGTTCTTGAAAATTATCAAGTAAATGAGGGTAAATTAGGCCTCGGACAGCACGTTAAGGTTAAAGATTAAAAGGTTAGGGTTATGTTTTTTAAACTTGTTTTTTTTTCTTTGTAAGGCTGTTGGGAACGAATTATTGAGGTTTTATAATTTATAGTAATTAACAATTTATTTTAGTGAAAGGACTTTTGTGTGTGTTTTCTTGGGGAACTCGAGCAGCTGCGTGAAAGGAACCATGATGACATTGACTACGTGCTGTGGGAATACGTGAGTGAACGTCTCATGTGGGTGATTTGATGTCCCTGGCAGTTGGCTTGCGGGCCTTTTAACGAGCTTTTAAAATACAATTATTATTTATATATTTTTTAAAATACGTTAAGAGGAAGTAGGATAAAGGTATTGTCGGAATATAATTTTTGCAATTATTGTTTTAAAATTTATTTTTAATTTGGTGAGGAAAATATTGAAGTTTTGTAAAATTAATGTTGCATTTTCGTGATTGTGGGCGTTTTTTTTAAATGACCAACGGACCAAAGAAAAAGTTGAGAGATTAGATGAAGGGGGTTCGCGAAGGTGGGAATTTAGAACCAGTTCAGGCCATTAAAACATGCTTTATAACCAGCTTTTTATATTAATGTTTTTAATTTAAAATTTTTAATTTTTTTTTTAAACTAAAAATTTGAAATTTTTTTGGATTTATTATTGTTATTATTCGTTTTTTACTGACGAAAAAGTAAGTATGAAATTCACAGATAATAAATTTTAATAATATATTTTTTTAAGCTTAGATAAATATTTTGTTTAAAATTTTCCACGAAATGTGAGAATTTTTGCGTGTTGATGTATGGTCTTTTTTTTTGCTTGTGAAGTAATTACTTATCATCGCGTATTATTCACATCACACACAAAATGAAGCAAACCACAACATTCAGTGTCTCACCACGACTCCTTCAACCTAAAAAAAAGTTTTAAAATATTATCCATATGTTAAACTGACACACAAATTAATGTAAGAAATTAATTAACTGTTTTAGAAATATGATTTATTAATTATGGGGTCGATCAAACTGAAATTTATAGATAAAATATTGAAATTGCATTGTATGGAAATTTGTTAAACAGTACCATATGACCACACACCAGTTAAATTATTCTATTTAACGGAAAATTGGGTGCGGCCATTGTATTTTATAAATGATTTGCTCCAATCTAAACTAGTTGTAGCTGGTTTCAGGTCACTTCACTTCATTTTTTGCTATTAAAATGTCTTTTTCCTTCTCTTATCAACTCCTTCATTTGTTCCTTGTGCAATAATGTCTTTGTTTGAATTTTTTTCTCAACCAAACGGATTTTTAACCTAATAACACAAAGGCGAAAAGTTAATTATATTTAAAAACTAAAAATAATTAAAAAGGAAAATTAAGTGTTAAAAGAGCTGATATCGTATAAGGTGTATGTCCCATATGAATAGCAATGGTTACGTAGGGAAGACTTGAGTTGGTTCACACGGAGATGTTTCACCTGCTTCACTTTCTCACCGATATCATGAGAACGTCTTAGGTTGTTATTTGATTCTATTTTTTTTTAAACTAAATTATTTGTGTCAATGGGAATTTAGAAATTGGGATTTGGTGTCAACTTTTACATTATTCCAGGTTGTAACTGATTTTTTGGTTGCCTATTGATGAATAATGGGATGGAGGTTCACGAGTCAAAGTCTGGAAAATTAAAAAAAAATTCTTGAAGTTAGTGGCACTTATGGTATAATAAATAAAATGGGCTATCAAAAGGGCTATTGAGTGATAATTGAAAGTTTATAGTAATTAAAGAGTATAAAAGAGTTGTTGTTTGATTTGATGGGACCTAAATAAATCTTAGTGGATATAAAAATTGAATTAAATGAAATTACAAGTGATGGAAACAGGAAATGTTTTGAATAATTTGTAGACAATAAATGTTGATTAATAACAAAGGTGTTAAATATAACAATGGCAGTTTGGTCTGAATCATTGTTATGATGTATGACCTCATTTTTTTTTCATTCATATGAATAAATAATATTATTTTAGTTTGAATTACACCTGCCATTTCAATTGGGAAAATTTTGCAGAAATTACAATTGTTTTATGTCAGGTATTTTACAAAAAAAAAATCAATTTTTTGCAAAACTATGTAGTGAGATGTTAATCATAAAACTAGAGTAAATCATACACTTCTGGTAGTAAGAAAAACTTTCAACTTTAGTGATTACAGGGGGAAGAATAGGATCTCTTTTGAGGTTTCTGACATGAGGATACTCCAAAATAGCTTAGTCATGTATACATTTGATCAAATTTTGATGGACAGCAAGATTTTCTTGAACAATATCGAGTTACAGAAACAACTTTAAAGCAAACAACTTTTGGCTAAGTTACACCAGTGGTTACACTTACTTTCTAAGTTAATTGCAAGTTACTATTTTGCTGCAAGAAATATTCCATGCATGTAGATATATTATTATTTTATCAGTCTGTAACCTTGGGACTGCATATCTAAGAAAATATATTTTATATCTTTTAATTTTGCATTTTAAAATCTTTAGAATACTCTTTACAATCAGATAGCTAGACAAAATACCTATTGTGTGCTATTGTTTGCAAGTCTTATGTCCAAGGCCACTCCCAAGACTAGTAAGTGGAAACAAGGTAACTCGAAATGGCCTCTAGACACTCGAATGTCAGGTTTAGCAAAAGAAACTCAACTCTTTTGTCTATACTTGTCCATGCCATTAAATCCCGTGACTACAAAAACATGACTCATAAACTAAATATTATAAGAAACACGAGATTTAAAATCTTTATTATTTTAATTCATTAAGTTAATTTTTTAAATATGTACGCGTTACAATTCGTATCCTTTAGTTGTAACATTTACACAGTTGAGTCATTATTGACTAAGGATTCTATCGATGCATTGAAATGCACGAGCCGATCGTAACCCTTTATTCCCAAAGGGGTGGAATTTCTGTGTGAGGTCTGAGGTTATAACCGTTAATTTAAGATAAAATTATTTTTTGTTTCGGGGGAATTATTTTTGTTTGTGGTAGGTAAAATGAATTTTTTTTTATCGAAATATTTTTTTAAAAGATTTTTTTGCAGGTGTTGGGATTAAAATGTTGAGTTTAGGAAGGATTTAACTGCAGGTGTTGTTAAGTGTCTTGAAAATATCCAGTACGTGTCTTACCGATTTTTTTGGACAAAAGGTTTTAACTAAGTTTGTCGAAAAGATCAGGGTTTTTACGAGATTTACGTGCAAAACGAGTATTTATTAATGTTTTTTCATTCGCAACGATAAAATAAAAATGGCGAGGTGAACGGACCTTGAAATCTTAAGTCTTAAGCAAATATGAACTGGTAAAACAACAAAAAGTTGTCAGGAACAAATTTGGTTTTTAATTTTTTTTAAAATTTATTTTGACAGTTGATAAAAGTTGAAAATTTAAAAAATAAAAACATAGAAAAAGAAATGCATTTACCTGTCGGAGTGGAAAAAAGTGGTTGGTAAAATTAAAATTATCGAATTTGACATCTCAATGAAGGCAAAAAGTGGATTTAAAGACCAAATTGCATTTTATTTCTTAAAAAATATTTTACAATATCAGATGGGTTTAATTAAATACAATTTTATTATTTATTTAAAAATATGCATCACGACCCATAGGCCATTACTCGAGTCGGGCACTGCGAGATACTGACATTCACCGTCTTACGATGACCATATAGTACTGCACTTGAAATTTAAATTAGGCCATAATAGACATCCCGGCCTGTTTTGACCGAGACTAGACGCTGTTTTTAGTGCCATTGTTCCAACAATGGCACTTACAGGTTTATAAATAAAGAACACGAGGCATAAAGGGGTTTTATGGAAAATATTATTTTGAGCTAAGATTTTAAAAATTATTTTAATTTTATAAAATCTAATGGGATTTTAAACAATTTTAAATTTTTTTTTATTCCTAAAAATTTTATCCCAAAAGCTCAAGGGTCTTAACTCCATCATCGAGTACCAACATTCCAGTGTCTTCATTTATCAGTTTTACCCATAAAAAAGTCTAGAGGGGTGAGATAATAATAATAATAATAAATGAAAATAAAAATAAGCTTCAAATTCTCATCTGACTTAGCACACAATAAGAAGAAAAATTATTTAGTCTAATGACTATAAGCACAAGTTGACTATCATTTCTCAAACAACTTTTCTCCAACTTCTACTTGAGCGTTAATGAGAAAGAAACTTGTTGATTGGAACTGAGGTCAAACTTGGGAAGGGGGGGAACGGGTGAGGGGGAGAGAGAAAAAAAATCACCTCACGGTTGGCAACTCGCTTTCCCTCTGAGCGTTGACTGACCTGTCCATCATTGGCATGCGATACGAGTATCCCCCTCCAGGCTTAAAAAACGAATTTTAGAGTGCTCGAAGTTGGGAAAAGAAAACTGGTAAATGTCGTTTTCTTGAAAATTTATGAAACGAGTGGAAAATGGAAAATTCTAATTTGCGTAGAAATTGTTTGAAATTTAGAATTTTAATGGTTTTTAGTGAAGTGTAAATAAGTAGGGGTTGATGTGGGGGTTAAAAATTCCATTTCGCCAGATGTTACTTATTTTCAAATGGATCCATTATATTCGGTTGTGAAAAGCTTGAATTTCTGGAATTTTTGAGGTTTTCTTCAAATATACACACCCCATTGCGACTATTGAAATCGATTTCTTAACTTTTCAAAGTTGAATTTTAAAAATTTTTATATTCAGTTGAGTACAATTTATCTCTCGATCCGAAGGAATAAAAGCGAGATAATACAAATGAGAGTTGAAAGTGTGAAATTAAACACTGACTTTTAAAACAAAGGATCGTAAATCACTTTATTGTGTTCGCCTTTATAATGAATCCACGTTATTATACATTTAAATTTAAAAAAAAAAGTTATGTGCGTCGTCTCATTAAATAAATATTTACATTAATGTCCGTTGATGGGATGTCAAATGTAATCGCTTCATTTACCAGCTGTGACTGTAGTTGACATCCCGACTTACTTCCACTTGTTCTCGGAGACAAAGAAACATTAAAAAAATACGAGACACACAATGACTCATTCATTTTCGAAGGAATAAAAAAAACTTTAAATTGTCACTCGCATTTTCGTTAACCTTATTTTAAAGGAATTGACATTTAAAATTTATTTCAATGCAATTATTATTTGAATAGAATTTTTAATGAAATAGTAATAATATAAAAAGGGGTTGTTTAGATTGAACTTTTAGTTTAGGTAAACTTGTCCCTGGACCACACCCGTTTTCCCAGGCCAGCACGCGCGCCCTGCCAAACGCCCTGCCAAACAACAAAGTTGAGTTTTGCAGCCATCTTGCCAATCCAATCTCATGGGTCGTTGATCTGTCTATACAGGGTCAAGGAGAGGAAGTTGCTTTTCACTCAATACGTGGTAATCATACATACGATTACATATGCAATGCGAATATATTGCCGAGGTCGACTCTAGAGGGTCGCATCTATTGAAAATCGATAAATATATACAAACATTAATATCTTGCAAAATCAAATGCAAAATTTTGAAGTTCAATAACATGAATTTTTTTTTCTTCTTCCTTTGAATCATTGCAATTTTTATTTTATTTTATTAATTGACACTGGTTCCGGACTTTGTCTTTTATAACGGATGTTACGAGATTCTGTTGAATGGACTTTGATACTGTATAAATTCATTTTCAGTTGGACCACTTTAGTTATCGCCTCAGTAAATTATGATGTACTCGAAATGCTATTTTTGACCTAAAAATTCAGATTTTTTAATTAAATCATATTTTATTCTCCTCTGGGACAATTGATGTTCAATGTAGTGCTTTTTGAGTTTGTCGATGCACCAGCGACTTTTTTAAAACTAATCGAGGAAGTTTCGTATGTTTGTTTGCGTAAATTCGGTCAACGAAATTATATAATTTGGGAGATTCGTTCGGCTGATCGATGAAACTGCATTAATAAAGGGGAAAGGTGTTGCGTGTCTGTAACATTGCACATAGAATCAAAACGGGCAATTGTCGTGTCGCTAATTGCATCACAGTCGGTAGCGAGTTCAAATCGATGCCAACTCGTTTTGAGGAAGCTCGAAAAGCTGCAATCATAACATCAATATCTAATTAGTTCCATGTTCAATTTATGCAGTCACGTTCGCATCGTAACTTAGGAGGGCCCCTTATATTTATTAATATTCTAAACTTATTTTCATTTTAAGCTTCTGTTTTAATCCCTTTCGATTCATCATGATTCGAGAATATATTTTTATATTTAAATAATGATTAATTACGTCTGGCGCCGTGTGGCTGCAATTGCTCCCTGGAGTTGTATCAATCAGGGTTTAAGAAACTTCAAACTGCTATAAATCTGGACAATAAAGAACTGTTGGGTTTGACGACTTTAAATAATCATTAAAATTTTTAGGGGTTTGTTGCAACGTAGTTGAAGCCATGACCCTGTGGATTTAGCTAAACTCGAGATGTCAGGTAAACTTTCGACCTAATGAATAAAAGTTTTAAGAATTAAAAAAAAAGTGAAATAGGAAGTGCAGTTTGACATTTATTAAGGGACAGTTGTGGTGTTGAGGAATTTTAAGTATGAGAAATAATCTAATTTATGATTTGGAATTTAAAAAAAAATCAAATTCATTGTTCTGTAACCTGTAAATCACTTAATTATTACTAGGAATTTGGGGTGCCATTAACATTAAAACATTTTTTTAGTCGACATTAAAAAATGCGGAAATTTTAAATATTATAAAAAAAATTATATATTTGTTAGGCCTGATTTTTTTAAAGATTTTTTATTTTTAAAAGGTGGATTTGTTGAGTTTCCAAACAGTAGTCTTAATTGTGTGAGAGGGAGTTAAGTGTGGGTTGATAAATGGGTTTGTTTATCATCCAGTGACTGAAGATGCGATTTGCACAGTCGATATTTGAAAGGTTCAACAATCCAGACCATAGTTTTTAGTGTATTTATAGACTTTAACTTTCGCTATCAGTCAAGGTTTAAGAGCCAATAAGTCTGGATTTATGGTTAAGGAAGGTTTTTAGTCTTGATTTCACTGGCTATAAATTTTATTTCCCAGCGTATCACATTTTTCGATTTATCTTTAAAAGATATTTTCACTCTCGTTAAATTTAGGACGGGAATTTCTCAAAGATGAATTTTAAAAATTTGAACACGAAAAATACGAGCGGGGAAAATGTTAATGTGAACAGTTACACAACAGATGCGTTATTTTACACGCTTTGCAAGGCCATTTCCGTCGTCGTGGGATCACTTTTTGATTGTCTGGTTATACAATGGTGGCCAAATGTTGGGGTTAAGCGATTTAAGTTACGCGTGATTGATGCTTTTGTGTTGTACCGATATTTATACTCGTTTAATCCAACTTATTTTCTACGAATAAATTTTTACTAGTCCGGAAAACAAATTCCATCGCAAATTACAGTTTACTTACTTCAAGGTGAACCTCTCAAAGACCGTCATTAAATGGGCCAAGTAGAAAAATCATTGCATTTTGACTCGGATTTTCCTCGGGCTAAGCACACAGCAGCTGCAGTCATTTTTTTTCTAACTTATTTTACCTGTCACAGCGTGCAATTATAGTCGAACCATTTCAAAGAAATTATATTTTTTTACGTTTAAATAAAGTAATATAAGATATTCATGTTGAGTTTTGTTGTTGTTGTATTTACAGTTTTTGTCATCATCGAGTGCCAAACGAGTGAAGTTCAGGAAATATTCGTAACCGAAGGTCAAGAGACAGTCCTCGATTGTCGATTTCAGTTACCTTACGTGTCTGAGAAGTTAAAATTTTTTTGGCTTAAAAGTGCCAAACTTTTGGCCGATACAATTGCTTTTGGTAATGATTCAATCATCGATTTATATGCGGTCAAATTGAATCCGAATAAAGGGCAGTATCAACTGTTTATTAGAAACACGTCTTATCTCAGTGATAATAGGGAATTTGTATGTAAAGTAACTGATGGAAGTAATGTGATTCATGAACAGAAGTTTTTGGTTACTATTTTACGTAAGTATTTTTTTAAAATTGTTTAAAATTTATTTTGATTTTAATTGTTTTTATAGTTCCACCAGGGCCGCCCGAGATCAGGACCCCGAATACAATGGCCACTGAAGGCAAAGTTTTTAGATTAACTTGTTCGAGTTCAGGTGGCAGTCCCGATCCCGAGATACAATGGTAAGATATTTAATTTTTTATTTTTAAAATTATTTTTAATCTTAAAACAAAAAATTTAACTGAAATAGATAAATACCTATACTCGACGTTTTATTATCTAATTTGGACTTTGAATGTGTAGTAAATTAGATAATAAAAGCTTATTATTATAAAAATAAGGCAATTAATTCCCACCCTTGTGCATCCAAATTTGGTCGATGGAGCACTACCAGTGAAACCCACCCACGAATGCTTGTCAGCTAAATTTGATTATTACGCTAAAGGCATGGAGTGACAGGCATTACTAGCGGCTGTCAGTAATGCTTGTTTGGTCAAATTAGGACGGAAAAAGTCGTGCGGGGTCAACAGTTCCTTGTTTAACTCAGCTTCTTATTTTTTTATGTTGATTATTTAAAATATAATAAAGCATAAATTATATTAATTTAATCTTGAGTAATGAACTCGAC
>JAQFZU010001473.1:0-13285 GCA_034696185.1 Henia vesuviana | reverse complement strand
CTCCAGATTTTGTTTTCATGAGTTGATATTTCACTGTCACTCTGATTAAGTATTTGGCAATACAAAGTGTGATCTTACCCTGGTAAACAACCACCCCAGGGTATCCACATGGCTCTCCCCGGCAGCTGGGGGTCAGCGCTGGATGATAATCCCATTGGCGAACCAGTGCATTGGTTACACGTCAATTGTTGTTTGTTAGGTAATTTTTATATGCTAATTTGTATATATTTCATAATGATTCTTTCTTGATTATTTCATTCATTTTCCTTTACATTAATTATTGCTAATTGATCTGCATTAGTCAAATGGTCGTCAAAATGATTTTCTTTTGATGTTCTTAAAAATGAAAGTACAGAATTTAGTCGACTGGAACTTGGTCAAAAATATTATTTAATTTTTGTAAATTTTTGCCAGTAATTTTGTCAACAGAATTTGGTCGATGGGAAGTTAGCCGATAGCAATTTGATTGACAATTTCAAACTTATGACTGCAAATTGTATCTTTTCAGAACATATTTGGTCATTTGGCGCCCATCAACAGAATTCGAATTCCTGTCAACGCAATTCCTGTCCATGTGATATTTTGGTCGATGAAATTCAAACGAAAAAATATTAGTCGACAAAATTCCTGTCAACTAAATTATTGTCGACCATATTCTGTCGACAAAATTCGTATTTTTCTAAAACGACACTAGAACATAAACTGTGACTAGAGCCCCAGTTTTCAATGTCGCCACCCTAAACAAAGTCATTCTTGACATCAAACATATTTGACACAGATTATTTAATAATCAGACCAATTTTGCAAGGTGTTATAATTACAATACTTTCAAGTCCACTATTGCTATAACTCGACTTAAAACATTCAAAATCCCGATTGCGTGGCCAAATTATAATGAAAACGGAATAACCGATAAGTCAGTCAAACAACTTACCTCATTTGAAGAGAATAAAGGATTTTGCTATTTCATCACGAGAGGTCAGGTTGAAAATCGAGTTAGGGTAAAAGTGTAGCGGCGTAGAAGTAACGCTAGCGAGCAGACTAATCGTCGTCATTATTAGTCTTACCGAAGAAACAAGCTCAAGTGGCACAGATGTCTACCGCTTTCTTTTAACCGTTACTACTATTTTCGTAGGGGCGCTTATCATTTTAGTCATAGTTAGTGTTTTGTTTATGGGAGGTTCGTCTTCGAAAAACATGTCAAGTCCTGTAGTTGTCTCCGCTACCGCCAAACAAACTGCCACAGTATGTATTTCCTCGTTATACTTCATTTCATTTTGTTGTTCCAATTATTATTATTTATTTTTAAGGTTATTTTCTTGCACGGTTTAGGCGATACTGGGTAAATAAAATATTTGATTACAACTTTAAAAATTTATCTTATTAACGTTATCGATTAACACGTTTTTCCCTTGGCAAATATTAGTCATGGTTGGGCCGCATCTTTGGCTGGAATTCGTTTTCCACATGTGAAATTTATCTGCCCTACTGCGTATGTATTTATTTCTTCAGAAACGATTTGTCTACTTTAATTATTTTTATTATTGTTATTTGATTTTAATATTTGTAGGCCTACAATTCCAGTAACATTAAACGCTGGCGTTCGAATGCCATCGTGGTAAATATTTACATATTTTTATTATGTTTAAAATCAAATAAAATTTATTTATTTATTTATTTAGGTTTGATCTGTTAACACTCGATGCTGATGGACCCGAAGACGAGGAAGGAATTAAAAAAGCAACGTCGACAGGTTTTTTTATTGTCAGTTATTTAGGAAATTTATAATAAATTTTTTATTTTTTTGTTTAGTTCATCAATTAATCGAATCGGAAGAAAAAGAAGGAATTCCCAGTAATCGTATATATTTAGGAGGATTTTCCCAAGGTGGTGCTTTGGCTCTCTATTCTGCATTCCGATATCAGAAACCATTGGCAGGGGTGATAGCACTTAGTTGTTGGTTGCCTTTGCATGCCAAATTTCCTAATGTAAATTACATTTAAAATTCGAAAATTATATTTTTAATTTTTTTTTTAAAAGCTTGCGTTAGGTAATACTGATATTCCCATTCTTCAATGTCACGGTGACATGGATCCACTCGTACCACATAAATGGGGAATTTTGACGCACGAAAAACTGAAAAGTTTCGTTCCAAAAGCAGAATTTAAATCTTATCACGGAATGACGCACAGTTCGTGCGATGAGGTAAAATTCGGTTTGAATTAAAATTGTTTAATATCACTAATTATACTTTTTTTTATTATAGGAGATGCAAGATGTACGAGAATTTATTCAAAAGTATACACCAGCATCTTAGGTTTGATAATTGTTTGAGATGTAGTTAAAATTGTAATTCTAATTCAAACCATTCAATACATTGAATTAATTTGTAGTTGGTAAAAGGAAGAGAGATACTGAATGTGAGCAAAGTTCAATCACTTTTAAAAATAGCTCAATTTTCTTAATATTTTTTTTTCTTTATGCACAGTTTTTATTAAGTCACAAAATTATTATTAAGATTATTAATTTTGTCTTTAAAATTTAGTTTCTCTCACTAGATTTAAATCAGGTATTTTTTTTCTTCCCGAATTTTAAAAATGAAATAAATTTTGCTTGCTAAAATTACTTTTATTTATTTTGGGAAAAATAATCTCGTTTGAGATTCACATTTTTAGTGAGTTTTAAAAAGCTTAAGTAGTTGGGCAAACGGTAAGCGTTACATTTCCAACACTTTTCGCGAATGAAAGATTTTGTTTATCTTTTTTCAATTCGACGTTTCTTATGCATCCAACGAACTGTTGAGTCGTTCCGATTCCCTTTGTATTTCTTGGATCTGGAACACCACCAAAGTGCAAAGGATCGTTCGTGTCTGTTAAACTGTGCCTCGAACGGCCTATAACTGGATCCACGAAGTGATCGTCTACACTCAACATGATAATGTTCTTGGATTTAACGGCTAATCGAAAAGAAATGAATTATAGTTTGATGTAAATAATGGTGGGGCGAATACCTTGAATTTTGTGCCATTTGCCATCGCACAAACTAAATTTATCTGATGGTGAATAAATGGCTTGAATTTCCCCAGCGCCATTATCAATGCTGAATTTGATCTGTTTATTTAAATTTAAATTAATACACAAAAATTAAAGTTAAGAAAATTACTTACACTTCCTTCGAGTAATTGAATTGCCAAATAATCTCCAGCTTTACCGTGAATAGCCATAATAACTCCAGATATCGAACGGGGTTTGATTTCCATCGATATATCCAAATCGGTTCCAACAGGGAACCTTTCACCTGTTAAAACGATATTTAATTAAAATAGAAAATTTATTAAAATACAATCAATTTACGTAAAATCAAACGTCCGCCTTGATCGCTAAAGAAACTTCCTGGTTCGACTTTATCCGAACATAATTGCGTACCCTCGTCAACGCGTGGCAATTCGGCTGGACGATTTGCGATCTTGAGATTCCTCAGACACCCGATGAATGACAGTTCAACACCCTGAAATTAATTAAACGAACAATTATATGCAAAATTATTGCTTTTAAGATAAAATGAAAGTGAATTACTCGTAAATGTGATTTTGCTTTTGCTTTTATTTCATCCGAAACACCTCCGACAAATAATGTTGTGACCATTTCCATGACCGATGCGGGTGGACTCGACGTACGTTCGACTATCAATTCGCCATCTGTCAAAAAATATTAATTTATAAGTTAAACTTATATTTTATAATTATTAATAACAAACCGATCGTCAATCTCGCTTTTCTTTGATGTCTGAAAACAATAACCTTGTGCCATTTTCCATCGTTGTATCGTTTACGACCACTCTCCAGGAAGCTCGATCCACTTCCCAAATTGTACGAAAATTTTATCTATTTAGAAAAATTAAATTTTTTTATTGAAATTCCATTAAATAATAACGCATTTACCATTCCGTCCGCACTTATAGTAAGTCCAGCGTAATCATTTTCCTTATCGGTAAGGAAAAATATAATTCCATCGTGAATCGCTGTTGTTTGAAATTCAACTTCTAAATTCGTATTTTTCGCAAACTCGTTCGCATTCAGAGAGTATTCTTGCCTACTGTTTTGTCCAACCCCTGAAACAACAAAAATTATAATTAAAATCCAAAATTGAATAAATTATTTTTTTAAAAAATCAAATATACCAAATCTAAATCCACTTAATTCAGTTACATCTGGATCGATCCGCGGTACACGAGGTAATGCACAACCACGAGCACGTTGAGTTGTATACCAAATTGGCTGAGATGTAGTTCTAGTTATCTCTGGACCCGGATAATCTGTACCTGGAAGATCTAAAAAATAAAAAATTAAAATTAAAAATCGTTTTAACAAACTATAAATTAAGATTTAACCCGTTGGCATTGCAATCGGTGTTGGTTCTGGATCCGCCAATGGACAAGAGGCTAACGATCCACCAGATTGATGCGTCGAGTTGGCAAAGTTCAAAAACTCTCTGTTAATAGTTACGTCGCCTACACAACCGATGAAAAATCGTCTGGTTGGTGCAGCTTCTTCGCTGATCGTCGTTCTAACACCACCGACGTAAATAAAAGCATTCGAGCTTATAAAGAAATCTCTTCGATCTCCTATTTTTTCACGGTATTGATGAAAATCGTCTACGTCTAATGTAATTAAACCACTCTCCCTCGATGCAGTTACAAAATGCCATTCCTGATCGTTGAATTTGGCAGCTGAACGAATTTCGTTTCCAGGTACCGTTTTAAATACGATCGCACCTTTGTGAATTGAAACTGACAAGGAATTGCTGCCTTCGTTAGAGTAGAATATAAGACCGTTCTCTTCGACGGTTTTAAATTTAAATGTCAGTAATGATGAAGTTGATAAATCTTTAGATGGTAATCGAAGTTCGAGGTAACCCGTCGAATCTTCGCCGAACGAAATGGTTCGGGCAATCTGGAATCGATAATAATGATTTTAATCAGTTGAATATAATAATTTGATATAAAAAAATCACTTTTTCTGGACATCCAGCGACCACTCCAAGCGCCTCTTTATTGTCGTTGAGATTTCGCGTACTCGAGCCCACTTGGAATTCGTCGATGCAACCTTCGAAATCAATGTTCGTCACAGCCCTACAAATAAAATTAATTAAAAAATTAAATTTATTGTTTAAAAATTTGTAAAAATTACTTGAATGTGTGATTTCCTGGATAACCACCGATATAAATATCATCTGTGAATGATAAATCTTCGAGATGACCTGGCACCGTGCCATTTCCTACTTCAACCGAATCGATCTGCAATTATATCACAATTTAAAAACATTAAAATCCAAAATTTATTATTTTATTACCATTAAACGAGCTTCTCGCCTAATACGAGTGGCTTGAACTAAATGCCAGTCTCCATCGTTTAGTTTATCAAGTCTTCGAGATTTCAATACTAAAGGTCCACTCCCTAAATCAAATTGAAATATAATTCGTCCTTCTTTAAGTTCAATCGCAAAGTAATCGGCCTAAATTATATAAAATAAAAATTAATTTAAAATAATTTTTTTTTAATTTTATTTTAAATTACTTCTTTTCCAATAAGAAACAAAAGCCCATCTCTCGCGTATGTTTTAAATTTTAAAACGATTTCTATTCTCTGACTAAACCTATCGACTGATCTTCGTCTCATTATTGCGTAACCAGAACCATCAAATCGCAATCCCGAACTTGGTGCTATGAGAACTAAAGTGTCTCTGTAACAACAAAGATAAATGAGTAACTTCATTTGTCATTAAAGCAAAAAATATTTCACCTTTCAATGCAACCTTCGATGTATCCTTCGATTTTAACAAAATTCCATATACCAATAGGATTATTATTGAATGAAATTTCCTCGATTTCTCCATCAAAATGCTCGTACCGAACTTCACTTTGTATCTTTAGAATATATAATTTAATCGAATAAAAATAAATTAAATGTCTATACTAACTTTAGCTCCTTTAGGAATTCCACCGACATAAAATTTCGAATATTCCTGATCCAAGTTAAAAACAGTGTGCGAACCAGGTATTGCACCTGAAGTAAAACTATCATTTTTGCCCTCAGTGCGCACAAGAAGAGATATTGCATTTCCAGTTCGTTCTACAACCACTTCGTGCCATATGTCCTGCGATACGTCGAGATCCGATTGGCTTAACACACGACCAGTACCTCCACCCAAATCCATAACGAGTACAACTCTGCCGTTTTCAATAAACAAAGCCATAAAATCATCCTGCACAAATGATTAAAACGAATGAAATTAAATAAATTAAACTCTTATAAATTTAGATTTACAGTTCTGGTATTGCGAATCCTTTCGTGGGTTCCAACTTCGTTGCCCAAATAAGCGAGAAATCCATTTCTAGACGAAGTTTTGAAGTAGAGAGACATAGTTGTGTGAGTTGCAGCATCGCTTAATCTATCGGGATTGTGTATTTGAATGGCAGCTTCGTCATTTACGCTAACACCGAGTTTAATCTGAATGTAAACACGAAATGTAAATACAAATTTGCGCAAATTTTTAAAAAATTCTTACTCGATTAGCTTTATCTCGAGCTAAAGCCACTCTTCGTCTTAATTCGGCTATTTTGTCTTCGACGTCAGTTCCTAAAACTCGTATTACGTTCGATTTGTTGCCGAGTTTATCCATCAGACTTTTAATTTCGGGTATTTTTTGTCGTGCGACTGCGACTAAAAATAAAATTTATTAATTTTTTTATTTTTATTCAATTCGAAAATTGAATATTTCTCTTATTACTTTGCTCTCTCGCTCTGGCCATTGCTTTTTTAGCGTCGTTGATGTCCCGTGGGATTTGCTCGGCTCTGATTTTATCATCTTCGACTCTCTTCAATATACCATCGACGTTATTTAATGTTACTTCAATTTTTAACTGTGCTTGTTCTGATAAACTCATTGCGTTACGTGCGGCATCACCAACACCAACTATTAATTAAAATAAAATTAATTGTATAAAATTTTACAAAAATATAAAAATTTCTCACTGATATTCATTCGAGCGATTGTTCTTTCGATTTCTCCTAGTCCGTCAGATGTTTGTTTATTCATGTGTAATACGATATTTACTTCTCGTTTCGCTTCGTTCAATCGATTTCTTAAGCCCGGTTCCACTTTCTTTCTGGCTTCTTCCGCTTGTTGTAACAAATCTAAACTGATTTCTCTCGAATTGCTCGCAGTTTCATCAATTCCTTTAGCCTATAATATTAAATAATTATAATTTTCAATATCTAAAAAACTCAATTTTTAAAATTACTTTAGCATCGGCTTCGTTCGAGGCTTCGACAGCAGCTTCGGCAGCACTCAGTGCTTCGTTAATGGCAGTAACAATATCCTTATACGAATTTGCAGCTCTTTTTGCATTCTCAGCCGACAGTTGAGTATCCAAAATCAAACTGTTTCAAATGTTATTTATTTAATTTAAAATTTCAACTTTGTTAATGTAAAATTACCTGATTAAACTCCTTGCTTGCTGCGCTAGTTTCTGCGCGTGTATTTCAGCTTCTCTTACTATATTTGGTAATTGCGTTAAATCTCGAATTAATTTATCGATTTTCTCCTTTAACAAATCTATTAAAAATTTAAGTCGTTCGCGATCGTCCATTACAGTCTCGAAATTAACGGTGGCTGATGCAATTAATTCACGGGCTTGTATTATTAAATCGTTTCCTTTATCCAACATTTTATTTATGTCGTCGAATACTTCTTCGGCCGCGGCTATTCGGCTCTAAAAGAAATTTTTTTTAATACAATCAATTTTTATAAATATCTTTTTTTTTTACCTTAAGTGATTGTAATTTGTTTTCATCGTATAAGTTTCTCGCAGTATTTGCTTTAAGCAGTGCGTGTTGACTGTTATTCAACAAATCTCGCAATTTTTCATCCAAATCGGTTAAACGTTCTTTGAATTCGATCTCTCGTTGTCTATTTCTTTCAATTTCATTAGCAAAATCAATCGCCTTTTCCAAAGCTTAAATGTAATATAAAAATATAAATTATTTGTGTATTATAGTTCTCTGTTTTAATTGATTAGTACTTATGTTCGCTTGATGACTCTCAGTATTAACAATGGTTATGCGAATGTTGAAATCTCGTCGTCTAATTTCTTCGAGCAAAGCTTCGGCTTCTGAAATTTTTCTGTCTACATCGGGGCCTTTTCCTGCTAAGATTGTGTGTGACAATTCGTTTATAAAGTCAACTATTCCTGCAGCTGTGTTTGCAATTTCAACCATCATTTTTTCTAAATCCGCAGCATCGTCTTTAACGTTTTTAGTTTCGATACTTTTGTCAGATGCAGTTTCGCCTAATGCTTCCGACTATTAAAAATCAATATTAAAAATTAAAATAATGTAATTAAATATAAATCTAAATATCAAACCGATTTATCAAGAACTGTTATGTCACTCTCCAAATTAGTAATTTCCAAATTAATGCTGAAAAAGTTGACTGCATTTGGATTAAACGACATCAAATCAACAATGGGCTAAAGATAAATTCCGTTTCATTAAATATTAAAAAATAATCATAATTAAAAATCATACCCGCAATTCATTGACAGTTTTATTAAAATGTTCAATGCGTTTATATGCGAAAACCGCAAACGAAACATTTTTGATTTCATCGTATGTTCTGATAAAAGTAAGTGTAATACCGTCAATATCATCCAAAAGGAAATGCACGCATTCATCGCATTCTGTAAATAAAAAATAATTTACAAAAATAAGAATATTAAAATTATAATCAATAAAATTTACCTCGACAACCAACATTTTGTATTAAAACCCATCGATAAGGGCACCGATCGCATCTTTCACCAACAACACCTGGTAAACATTCGCATTGACCAGTTCTTGGATTGCAACTTCCACCGATAGAAAACTCTTGATTGCAGTGACAAGCTGTTTTACATTATAAACATTTTACTTAACAATAATAAAAATTAAATTCACAAAATAAAAAATAAATACCGCGACATCCCAAATCAGTAAAATCGTAATAACCAGCCAAACAGCGGTCACAAGTTCTTCCAGTCACACCAGGTCGACATTTACATTGTCCCGTATTAATATCACACTGCGAGCTCTCGGAAGCATCCGAACAAGCGCAGTCGGAGCAACCTCTGCAGCTATCAAAACCGTAATACCCTTTCTATAAATAAAAATTACGAATTAATAATAATTATTAATTAAAATAATAATATTTAAATAAACTTACATCACATTCGTCGCATTTTTCGCCAATAACATTATCTTTGCAAGTACAAATACCAGTTGCATGATGGCAAGTCAACGTACCGCAAGTATCGCAATAACAACCTAAAAATCAACAAAAATCAATTAAAATACAAATTTTATATTTCAAATAATTAGATAATGCAGTTATTTATTAATATTTGCTGCTGGTTATTTACTTGTGAACATTTTTTTTTAGATAAATTAATCATTCGTCAATCGCTTTATATAGGCATTATTTGTATTACTCAATTTTTATTTTTAGCCGTTTAAATATTTTATTTAGCTCCATCACCGCAACAATTAACCTCATTAAATTTTTAGTTGCCATTGCATTAGTTCCTTGTGGCATTTTCAATGATAAAACCTGGCGGAAAATATCCCGCTCTTCTGGTCGTGGCAGTTGTTCGCCATCGGGAAGTATAAGTTCTCCACGTTGTCGTTTCCAGTCGATAGGGTCTCCAAGTTGTAGTTTCAGCTCTGTGGTGTCGCCATGTTGTCGCGTCGACACTAAAAGGTTTTCTTGTAGTGTAATATGGTCTTCGTGCTGTGGGTGGTCGACGCTTTATTGGCGCTCTAGTTCGTGGTTGGTAACGTGGTTCATTTCCTTCCGAATAATCTTGTTGAAAAGCAGAAGTTACCTCGAAAGAGGTTAATGCTACAGTGGACAGCATTGAGAATCCCTTGATCATTGTATCGGTAGATCGAGTCATTGTGAAAATCACCCCGACACTCAAAAATATATTTGAAACAATAGACACGTCTTTTCTTGATATTGTTAACTCTAGATTTTGAGTCTTCGACTTGTCAGCATCTAATAAATAGTTGGAGGATTTGATGAACAAATTCCTCAAATTAAATATAAATTTTGTTCTTGGTTATTTCAAATTTTAATTTAATTTTTAAAAATGTTTTGTATTTTGATGTTTGTGTTAATTTCCTTAATTTATTTTGAATAAAATAATTATTTAATTTTTTTTTTAAATTAAATACTTACGTTTGCAATCTTTTAGATCGACAGCATCACCGAAATGATCGGGAGCACAAAGTTCGCACGCTGAACCGAAAGTGTTGTTTAAACATTGTACACATTCGCCTGTTAATGAATCACAAGCTCCAAAATCCGACGAATCGATGTTGTTGTTGCATTCGCACGGTTTGCAGTATTCACCAGTAATGTTTGGTCGCCCGTAATAACCAGCAGCGCAGCTAAAATGACAAAAGACAAAATTTACAATTTAATTGAGAAATGTTTCAAGAGTAAAGAATTTTCTTACAAACTGCATTGTGGCCCAAAATAACCTTCTTTGCATTCGCAGTGAATTTCATGACCCGAAGGACTAAATTCACAACTCTTTGCAAAGCTAAAATAGTTTTAAAAAATAAATATTAAATTCAGTTGCCGTACAAACTTTGATAAAATTTACTTATTCGTCATTGTTGGATGAGGACAGGCACAAATAAAACAATCGTAAGGTGACCCTATCGTTGCATCACCGTGAAAACCTTCGACGCAAGTCTCGCAATGATCTCCAGTTGTGTTATATTTGCAATTCTAAATAAAAATTTATCTAAATTTAATATTAAATTACCCTAAACATAATATTTAAATTGACTTAACGAAGCATTTTCCAGTAATGGGATCGCACGAATCGGCATGGCCGTGACATTGACAAGGGATGCAATATCCACCGTAAGGTCCTTGCGACGATCGATAATAACCCTTGGCGCATTCCTCGCACGACAAACCCTGATAATTCTGTGGACAAACGCACTGTTCGACACTTAATGCTTGAGCGGAGTCGGCAAAATATTGCGGTACGGCGATATCGAGCATCATTAATTCCAATCTAATATTCAAAACATTAAATCAATTAAAGAATAATTAAAAACTAAACATTGCTTACGTAATTTCCTTCGTTCCCGTAAAGTATTCACCTCGAATGTATATATTTTCTAAATTATAAAGAACGACCATAAATTGTTCTCGCGTTATATCACCACCAGACGATGTACGGAAATTTGTTTCGAGGAAAGCAACTTCGACTTCGAGTTCTTCACCAATAGACGGCAGTTCTTCGTGTTCGTAAATCAAGGTCATGTTATTACCCTGTCAAATCGCAAATCGATTAATTCTATGCTTCATTCATGACGATATAATCTTTCCACTCACCACGAGAATTACATCAGGCAGAAACAAGTAGGCGCCTTCTTTATCACCAGCCATTGTAAATCTAACCACGTACCTTAATAATCCACCGTACGATGAAATCTAAGAAAACAATAACAAATTATAATGCATTATTATTAATTAATGCTTAAATTGACTAACTTTGTTTCCGAGATAATCATACGGAGCTGAAAAGTAAAGAACTTTTCCAGAAGTTGTTTGAGCATCGATCAGTTCGATTTTAACTCCTTGAGTCATCACTTGCGATGCGTAATCATTTGGTTCTTGAATGTTAATTGTTCCCGGTTGAAGGAAAACTACGTTTTCCCATCCTTCGAGCTCGAATATTTGAGTTCGAAACCAATTTGCACTGTTACATCGATCTGATTTACCAAAACAAAAACATTTGGTGCATCCGAGTGGGTTCGTTTCTTCTAAATAAAATGTTGCGGGTTTGCACGTATCGCACATTACACCGTGTACGTTTTCCTATTAGTAAATTAATTACTTTTAATTGATAATTGATTTAAATGTTTAAAAATTACTTTGCAGAAACAGTACGAATTCTCCACATCGCAAATGTCTTCTGTGGTTCCCCGAATGTCACAATCGCATAATTGACAAAAAGGAAAAGACCAATACCCAGCTTTGCACAGGGAACATGTACGGCCGACAATGTTCGGTTTACATCTGAAATTGATTTATAAAAATTAATTTTAAAATTAATAGTAATTTTATTGTAACTTACTCGCATTCACCGAAGAGTAAATCGCATTGTAAATTACCATTATCGACTCCGAGTGGATTACAATTACAATCCTTTAATTGCAAAAATAAATTAATATTTAATTTTGTTACATCGATATAATTGTTACCTCACAACCGATAATCGGATCAAATCCGTAAGTATTTTGTAAACACGTATCACAATATTCGCCAGTGACCCGTGGAGGGCAAATACATTCTCCCGATACTTGATCGCAAACGGCTGTAGATGGGCAATTGCACGGATGACAGTCGGGATATCCGAAGTAACCAGTTTTGCATTGCGAGCAAGTCCTTCCAATAACGTTTGGTTTACAATGACATTGACCGCCAAAAGATTCGCAAAATAAATCTTCGGAACCTTCAAAAGTACAGTGACAATGCAAACCGCCGTGATTATATTCTGTTGTCAGAGAAAACGATGCATCTCGACAAAAACCTAAAGAAATTTATACAAAATTAATTTGGTATATAAAAATATTATAGGGAATTTACCTCTTGTGGATGGTTCGATGTAAAATTGATTTTGCCCACATTCGGCGATGAAGTCATTCGCTCTGTCGACTGGAATTTCTTTTAACAATTCGTGTTTGTACATTTCGGCTGGGATGACTAAAATGTAATCCTAAAAATCGATTTTTAAAATATTTAAAATTAATTTTTTTTTTAATTTAATTGAAAATTACCAGCCAAACGCTTTTATGATTCGTTTCCTTAATAGTCATATTCCAATTTTCGTTAATATGATATTGAATTTCACCGTTTTTGTCTTTGATAACTGATCTGCAACCAGATACACTCGGGCAAAATGGCATTGGTAAAAGTGCCTCGTAATCTTGACCATTTTTAATTTCAATTTCCAAATCGAATTCTGCCATATTGAAAAAAAAAATTAATTAATGACAACAAAATATTGTAAATATCTTATATCAACCTGGATGTCTGGGCTGATAGTAATGAACGACAAATATATAAAATCCAGTTTTAGGAACACTTCCTCGGATAAGGATCAATGCATCTTTACGATCCAAATAAACTAACCCAACATTATTATCCAATAATGTCGATGGGTA
>JAQFZU010001472.1:0-13292 GCA_034696185.1 Henia vesuviana | reverse complement strand
GACAGTCTGTGACCAACTGTCTTAGCGATAGGACAGCCGGAAGCTGGCTGTCTCCAACCGCATTAGTGTTAAGATGTAAAGGGTTGGCCAGGTGAGAGTGTGGTGTATGTGTTAGTAGTTGTGCTGAGGATGAGGAAAATGTACCACTCCGAGTAGTTGTAAAGCAGAGGCTTAAGCAATAGGGCTTTGTATCGGTTGTCTTGATCGCCAGTACAAGGCTGGCGAACCTAGAGAGTGTTGAGAACATGGTAATGATGTGGATTGCGGCCCTATATCATAAAGGCTCAATTACACACATGTGACCAGTTGTCACTAGAGGGCAGCATAGATCCCGGTCAGATGACCCCAGGGCGCGTCCATTGCACCACCTGAGGTGGCACAACCCTAAGATTAACGATAGTTGTTGATCCCCTATCCGAGTGATCGGACATGGGAAAATATAGCTAAGAGAGAGAGAGATGAGCGGGGTTGCTCAGATGGTCATGCGGTGGGTGTGGGGATGTTGTGCAGGGGTTGAGGAGGACGTACAGCTACCCCAGGTAGCCATTTAGTGTGTCATAGTTATTCAGACCTTGTATCGGTATCATAAATACCGGTATGAGGCCGGCGAACCTTAGGAGACGTTGGGAGCGTGACGGTGATTGCAGGTTGCGGCCGATAATAAAGGCTTGACAACCTATAAATTTCGCATCTGCTGCAAATCATTCACGTGCCCCATCTGCGATACTGCTGCTTGGAATCCGTATCCAAGCGGCGGTGGAACGGATGGTCACACAAATCATGTGTCCATGTCTTAATCATTTCACAGTAATCCGGCTGTAAACCCTTCGTCTGGAGACCATGTCCAGATGGTGGCGGAGCATTGGGTCACAGCATTTGTTTATTCTCTAGATATATTTTCTTTTTCAAACATGCTTGATGTCTCGGCAACAAATCCAAAAAAAAATTTCGTGGGCGACAGTTTTCACATACTTGAAATATGTTCCTGTCCTAAAATTATTATAGGACTTCGCAATAATTCTTGTTTTTAATTTTCTTTTACTCCAGTGTTAGTTATATCAAATAACTCTGTAGATGTTGATGGTCTGTTATCCATGTTGAAATTATACTTGGGAAAAAAAACGTTTTCAACAATTAAAGTCAATAAATTATTATTCAGAATTATCCAACGATTCTTGTTTGATTTTTTATGTACCTCTAAGCGATAGCTAGAGTATCAGAAAATCAGTGGAACAATCAGAAAATAAACCTAATCACACACAAAACTATTTAACAACACTCCACCATCTTAGTGTAGTCCTTACATGATAAGTGACAGTAACTGTCCAGACATTCGACATAATCAATTACATAATTCTGATATCATTGGTAATATTGGGTCCATTTCATTATCATTTAGGTTAAACATTTACCCATAAATGTTTATTATTTGGAATAACTGCTATGGTCGTTTTATTTGCTGTTCATCTGTGTTCGCATTTGCAATAAATTATTTGTTATTTTTTTCTTCATATTTAACGAATCCAATTCATTTTCCTGTTGCAATGTAGTTTGCTGTTTATCTCCAATTTGCATATTTTGATCATTTTTCTCAACCTTATATTTTTTCAAATGTAAGGTAAGGTAAACAATACAATAGATTTGATACAATATAGTAACCTATAAGTAACATACATATATATGTGAATACAATTTGGATACTAAATCATTAACTACAGTTGTTGGAATATAAAAGTTCACAATTATTTTATAAACACTGGACTCGCGTGTTCTGTTTAACTATCAAATCTGAGTTTACATCTATCTGGTTACCTGTAAAATTCTTGGTTTGCGAATTGGACTTTGATCCAATTCTCTGGGATCATCGCAAGTGGAATAAAATTCATTTTGAACTTAGGGGGAGAGGCAAAACTTCCACGCCCTTTCCTTCGTGTGGTTTTCCTGTTAGTACACAATCAAGCGGCTCCATGGTAGTGGAACTAATAGGATCTTTGGTAATCTTTTCCTTTTTTTTAATTCTTCCTTGTTTTTAATTTTTCCTTGTTGTCCCCCCCGTTGCGTGAAAGAGCATCAGCAACTTGATTTTTTGAACCTTTACGATATACTATCGTAAAGTTTTCTTGTTGTAAAAACATGGCCCACCTGGCAAGTCAACCAGACAGATTTTTGGCTGATGGGTACTGGGGTCCTAGTTTTTCATTTTATTTGTTTTTTTTTTGTTTGTTCTTTTTTTTCTATGTTTCCAATTGGTTGTACCATGATATTTTTTTGCCACACGGCATTGCTGGGTTTATCCTGGTATCCATCCAGTCATGTCGCATACGATCTTTGTTGCAGCTTGCGACGGTATGCACAATACCTACCTACCTACCTACCTACCAAACTTACAAATAGAATTGTTTCTATGCAGATGGAGACATGTGCTATCTCCCTTATGCTGGTGTTAAACTGAACCCTAACTAACTAAGTTTAGTATCACATATCAACACTAGGGACTGTTAACTCTAAAGACAGTAAACAGGTTGCTAGGCAATTATATTTCTTTACTTGAAAGAATAAGCCATTGCCATCCTATTTATTGATGTAATTGTGTTATGTCTACGGTTGATGCATCATTGGCTTGCAACCAGTTAATAATTTTGACCACATCTACATCTTTTCGCTGTTCAATGCAAATATTATTGGCCGATAAGGGTGATTTCCCCTCGTCGTCTACCCCAAAAGTACATGGCCGAGCTAGTGCTTCGTCTTCAGCGCTTATTTCTGGTGGGTTCGACTTGTTGTCCCCCCCGTTGCGTGAAAGAGCATCAGCAACTTGATTTTTTGAACCTTTACGATATACTATCGTAAAGTTTTCTTGTTGTAAAAACATGGCCCACCTGGCAAGTCAACCAGACAGATTTTTGGCTGTCATAGCCACTTAAGTGCCATGTGATCAGTTTCTACTGTGTAGTGAGAATATTCTACATATTGTTTAAATTTTTTAACAGCCCAAACGACTGCTAAACATTGTAATTCTGATGCACTGTATCGAGCCTCAGCTCTATGCAGTGTTTTACCGGTGTAAGCTACTGGGCGAGGTGTGTTTTTGCCTGGCCAGCTGTTGCATAAAGGCTCCTCCCAGTCACCCGCATTTGCATCAGTTATAATAATGAAAGGGAGGTTTTAATTTGCAATAGGAGCACGATCTGTTGTAACAGTTGACGCTTAATATTCCCAAACGCCTGATTACATTCTTCAGTCCATTCTCATGGGGCATCTTTTCGAATTAATCCAAATAATGGCCCACAGTTTTTATGAAAATTTTATAATAGAGGAGCATAATAACCCGCCAATTCAATAAATCGTTGTAACGACTTAACATTTTTTGGGGTTGGGAATTCCTTTTCTGCTATAACTTTGTCTGGATTCGAGCTATAGCCGAGGTTCGATAGAATAAAACCGAGAAATTCAATTGTATCCGGGCAGACAAGATTTTGAGGGACTGACTGTTAAATTGTGTTTTAACAATCTTTGGAAGGTATCTTCCAAATGTTTCATATGTTCCTCAAAACTATCACCCACTTGTATTTTACATTCCCTAAAACATTGTCCATCATCCTTTGAAATGCAGAGGGTGCATTGCAAAGTCCGAATGGCATTCTAGTGAACTGGAAAGTTCCTTGTGGAGTCAAGAAAGCAATTTTATTTTTATCTGACTCCCTTAGCTTAATCTGATAATAACCCTTAGTGAGGTCAAAAGTTGAGAAGACCTTTCCCCCCTAAGCATGCTAATGTTATTGTGATTTCGGGCATGTGATACACGTCCTTAGTTGTGACATTATTTAATGCATGATAGTCGATGCAAAGGCGATGGGCACCTCTTTTTTTCGACACGATAACAGGTGGTTGTTAATAGCGACACACATCGTTCTACCCACTCATTATCTTCCAAGGTAGATACAAGATTACGTAAAATTTCAGTTTTTGCTGGGTTTACAGGTCTATCCTTACAGCGAATAGGTTTCTTTATTCGTAGTTGGTCTAGAGTGTTCCGCTGTCAGATGACACCCAGCAATTGTACTAAAAAGATGTTACGAAACGGCTGTACTCCTTTGTTGGAGATGGGTGAAATACAGTGTCTGATTCCCATTCGGCACGAGTAATGACTTATTACTTACACTTCCTGAGATTCCTTCTCCTGCACTGACTCATTTTTTGAATTATCCAAAATGGCAACCACTTCAGATTCTTCAGGGTAAAGAAGAAGAGCTGCTTCTTGCAATCCTTTAATAGTTTCTTTAAAGACATCGCGCTTCACATTGTATGGACAATCTTTCTGAAAGTGTGGTCCACCACATGTAAAGCATCATCCACTTGATCTAGACATTTTGAGTTCTTTAAGCTTTCAAATGATCCGATAGAACATTTGATTTTGTTGGTGCAGTGGCTGTAACCTTTTTAGGGGCTGTAACTGCTGCTACCATGGGGATTGTCGATCTGGATGTGATAGTCATCCTGGTTGAGGGTTTTTTCTGTTGATTACGAAACATTGCCGATGTATCTCTGTATTCTGATACATGTACAGATTCCTCCCAGGTAAGTGGGTAACTTTCCATGAACTTTCTGGAAAAGTTCATGGCAAAGTTCACGGCAAAGTTCACAACACCTGCTTTCAATGCTTTGATTGCAATATTTAATTTATCACGACCTGTCGGTGGATTTTTTATATGCATGCACACTTCATCCAGGGTAATTAGCGCATGTTTTGCCAATTGGTTATCTCCCGCTCGGATTTGACGTAATTTTTGATAGAGCATGTCTTCCGTCAGCTCCCATCGATTATGAAATGCCTTGGAAAATTCATCTCACATTTCAAGTCAAGTGAGCCAACCTGCCGCATCGCCCTTAAACAATGTTGGCAAACTGCTTTTATTTGGCTAGGGCATCTTTGTCCCAACCTTGATCATTGAATGTTTTAGTTATATTATCCAAAAATCTAGCAGCTTTTATTGACGATTTGTTAAAGAGAGCTAATTTTAAGGCCACCATCTTTTTTTCCCAAGCAAGTGGCTGAGCTGTGCAACCTGAGCTGCCAACCAAGCCTACATTGCAAAGGGCAAGGTTAAGCAAGTGCTTATCTTGCCTGGCTTCGATTTCACCACTGCTCGTTTTAATTTGTTGACTTGTATGCGTAAATCTTGATTGTCAGTTAACCAAAAATTAAGTTTGTTTGCTAATTTCAAGTCAGCTTTCGTTTGAGTCATGTCAATCCCAGTAAGTTGTAGGAAAATTTCATACAATGACCGATCCGGGAATTGCATTAGTCATCTTGTCCTCCGACTCTTCATCCTTGTTGCCGTCGATGGTCTTTATCTAAGTTGACGTGCTCGTCAGTGCGTTCTAGTTCTACTAGTACACGTTGCCTTTCTTTGTCCAATTGTTTAGTTAATTTCAATGGGATATTAAGGCTTGCAAGTTGCGTGAAATGTGGGAAAAGCATGGTGAAAATAGTTTCTATGAAATCAGTTGGCTATGCCAATTAGTTTCGGAGATACTGAATAAGTGGTGTGAACACCTCTAGTGCAGTATGCAGAGTGAAGTGAAAATTCTATTCCCCATTTTGACCAAGACTTGCTTTACTAATCTGTAACACATGACATGGATTGTTTCTCATTGGCTGTTGGGTCGTGACCTCCATTCCAAAGTAGATTGACCTACCAAGGGGAGTATTATGACTTAATTTTTTAAGTGAGATCCGTGATACGGATTAGTAAGAACACATGTTTTTTTACGCCTTTCCTTTGTTTGAAAAGAAAAAAAAAATGGTCAGAACAAAGAAGCTAATTTTTACAGTTCATAAAAAATGATAGTAATAAATATACATACATAAAAATATTTTTATTGCATAAAAATCAGAAAAAGTACATTTCTTGGACAATGTACATTTTACTCAACTTTTATTGTTACGAAAAATCATAAAACCAATAACAAATTGTTAATCTCTAAATTCTCTTGCTTTTGTTAAACATTACTTTTTCATTCGGCGATAAGCCTAGAAATTGCATGTCAATAAATTCTCACTTAATTCCAAGGATATGATACCAAAAAAGAAATAAGAACGAGTATATTATAAAAAATAAAGAACAATACACAAAACAACACAAACACAAAAAACATAAAAGAGAGGTTTTGTGAAAGAAATCGCATTTTTTCCCGTACAAGTTTAGTTTGAACAATTGACACATCAATCATTCCTTCAGACCAGAGAGTGTCTAGCCAAAACATTTTGACGTGACAACTGCAACGTGTTGAAATGCCTTCACCTCACTACTCCCGTATTTGCTCGATGGCCTTAAGATGAGGATCCGACCACACTCACGGCACGTAAAAACATTTTGCACTAGTCCACGGTCTCTGCTCTCGGAGATCCGTGAGGGATAAAGTAGATCATGATCGGTCAAGCACAGAAAGGAAGGGTGTGAGAATAATCATGTCTGTTAGCCCGTAGACTACACCAAAGCCATCTAAAACAGTCACTTTTGCCTTTGACCATCCTCGATTGCCCCAGCATAGCTACGTAAGAGCATACAGCTCATCAGTTTTGTAGCTTTGTGTGCCCATTAAGGAGTACCGTACACACTGCCCAGGACTATTCCTATTGCCCAGGTGATGCATCAAGTCTCGTTTCACTCGTAACTACGGGTTATGTCAATACCATACACCAGTTGTTAGGTCTGTATGGGCCGTCCGTTTACGCTTCATCAGGGTCGTCTCCTCCCCAGCCGCGGTTACTCGGTTTTAAAGAGACATTCCCTCAACCCATGCTTGCGTAAGCCAAAAAAAATTTTATATGCGATCTTCAGTTCAAATTTTGGCCGTGCTACTTTGCTGCCACTTGGATTCCAGGCAGCGGAATCGCAGATGGGGCACGTGAATAAGTTGAGACGGACGTGAGATTTATAGGTTGCCAAGCCTTATTATCGGCCGCAACCAGCAATTACTGCCACCCTCCCAAAGCTTCCTATGATTTGCTGGCCTTGTACCAGTATCTACAATACCGATACAAAGCCATATTATCTATAACACACTAAATGGATACGTAGAGTAGCCGTACGTGCTTCTTAGCCCCTGCACAATGTTTCCCACGACCACCGCATGGCCATCTGAGCAACCCCGCTCATCTCTCTCACCAAGACCAGATATTTCCCCTGTCCGATCGCTCGGATGGGGGATCAACAACTGTCGTCGTTATTGGGGTTGTGCCACCTCAAATGGTGCAGTGGACGCGCCTCGAGGTTACCTGACTGGGATCCATGCTGCCCTCTAGTGACTGACCAGTCACATAATTATTTAAAAAAAATTTTAAGAATAAAATTTATATTTGAAAACACTTTTATTACAATATGAAATTTTAAAGTGTAAAATTATAAATAAGATGGAAATTAAAATCAAAAACTACCAGCAAATTAAAATCAAAATTTCAAAAATGTGAGAAATTAAAATCAAAATTAAAATATTAAAAAATACTAATATTTTATAAATAGAAAAAAATTATTCAGATGCAAAATAAAAGTATGAAATACTTATAAATACAAAATCTCGTTAAAACCAATGTTGTACACTTGATTATTAACAGTTTAGAAATTCAAAACATAGTAATGGAATAGTTCAGAAAAGTAAATTTCGAAAACAATTTGGCCAGAAATGGATAAACACTTAGAAAATTGCAATCAAAGGCAGCATTTCAGAATTTCCATTCTGTGATGTCATCATATAAATTGAAAAGACCAGATTGATGATAAATCTAATTCTCAATCTCAAGTTCTAATGGTGGTTTGATATTTTAATCAAAAGAACATAACAATGTTTACCTAGAGGGTCGAATGATATAATTGCCATTTTCAATGGAATTTATATTTTTTGAAATCAAAATCGTTTGAAGTTATAAAATTAAAATTATTTTAATTTAAAATGTTGTCGTGCTCTTTCACTCCTTTATTACTGTAAGCCTGTCTGTTCGGGAACAGGCAATCAACTAGAATGGCAAGTTTGTATTAACAAGCTCTCGTGGTTTAAGTTGAGACATTATACTCAATTAAAGACTCGGAAAATACAATATGGTTAAATTAACGATTAACGTTTATTTGTTCGTTAGGAATAAAGGATACAAAGTAATTCAAAGATGATTAATGATCAATATAGACTCTTAAAAATATTGGTGTAAGTGAGTACTGTTTTTGAGTGTAATCTATGTCTCAAATTACATACCGAAATTTGATGTACATTTTTACAAATTAAACTGGATGTAATAAAGATTACACTCAAAAAGTGCTTTTTTTCATTCACCGTTGAAGTAATGCAAATGAAAAAAAGTATTTATGGAGTGTAATTACCATGTTTAACAGCTAAATTTATAAAAATTTACAGATTTATGGATTGCACTTGTGACCAGATGTCACTAGAGGGCAGCATGGACTCCTGGTCAGGTAAACTTTGGGGCCTGTCCAATCACACGAGCTGAGAGGCACGACCCCTAATCCATAGTCAGTCTGCTTCTGCCCATCTTAGAGATGAGACAGGCGGTGGCAGCACTGGCTATTCGGCCCATCCTTAGGATGAGTGGGGTTGCCCGGTGTCATACGTGGTGCGCATGGAAATGGCTGTATGGAGGTTGAGAGTATGTGTGGCTGCAAAACTGGAAAGATTTATCTTAAGTAATGTGGCTTCTTGTCGGCGGCTTTGGCCGTCGGCACGTGGTCAGCAAAACGAGGATGTGCGGGAAACTTGACAATGATATGAGTCACGGCCGTAATATAATAAAGACTCGACACCACTAAAACATGTGTCAGTTCCAATCATTTCAAAGTGTCCGATCGGGAAACTATTGTATGGGGACCATGCCCAGACGCCGGTGAAATGGCCGGTCACAATTGGGGGCCTGGCCAAGATTTGAACCCAGGGACTGCACTCAGAATTTTTTTTGGTTTACATGACACATGGGTAGAGGGAAAGTCTTCCCACCAGGTAACCAGCTGGGAGGAAGGTGGCCCTGATAGAGCATAAGCAGATGGCCCGTGCGTCCCTAAAAACTGGTGATTGGTATTGATGTGGTTTGTGATTATGAGCCAAACAGGGCTTATACCGTCACCTGGGTGATGGGAATGGGTCTGGGTGGGTTGTGTACGGTACTCCCTATTGATCACGACATGCTACAGCTTGCTGAGAAGCTGCCTCGCTGCACTCGAAAATAATTAAAATCGCTACATTAAAACGCGCGCAGACTGTGATAAACGAGATTATAGAGTTAACTCGATTCTAGCACCGATGATTATGGAGTTAGCTCGGCGGTCACAGTAAACCCTTACTTGGTCTGCACATTGTGGCAGATAAGTGGCTTTACCGCTGTACAACAGTTCGCCATTAGTTTGTCGTGGTGGGTGGATTGATGGGGGTGGGCAACTTATGGCCTGACGGAGGCTGTTGGTTCGCCTACTGGTAGAAGGTATACGGTGGACTGCATATAATGTGTAAACCCTGACCCTGAGTCCATGGGAATGGCTAGCATCGCACTACGCGGGTTCCCGCAAGGAACTGTGGGGTAAGCCGTACTGAATCGTGAATCCTACCCTCACAACTTTCTTTATTTTTTACTCTTCTTCTCAAAATTTTGAGTGTCTTTAGTTAAATCATTCTGTAAATTCTGATTTCCCTCCCCAAAACAACTTTTTCTGTCATTTTGGCCTTTAAGAGCCTTTATGTGGCGGTGTCAGGGTTTCAGGGACAGTCAAGGACTAAAATGGCATTTTCCCTTAAATCCGAACACCATCTATGGGCTAACAGGCATGGTCCAGCAAGCACGCTTCCTTTTGTGCATGTCCGACCGTATTCTACCTATTCCTCATGGCGCTCCATGCAATGGGATCATGGTCTGTGTGCGGAATGATCGGGCAGGTCGTAACCATGATTATTTCTTCACCTACGGAATATTGATGGTAGTAGTGAAGAAATGATGTTTAAACATGGTGCGGTTGTACTGTCGATCATTCTGGCATGGACACTCTAAAAATTCTGGAAATTGGCCATAAGTCAGCCAAGCTGGACACACTTTTGGGAAAATTGCACTGAAATTTCTGTGTACGGAATTGAGGATACCAAATCGATCGGGAAAGTGAGAATCATTTTTCCCACACACCTCCATACATTTTGTTTTTGTTTTGTTTTTTATGTTTTCTAATTTTTTTGTTGTTTTTTGTTTTGTCTCTGTAACTAACCAATCAACCTGAAAACACATGGCAATTAGTTGCCATGGAGATTTAGGCCTGACGGTGAAATTAGAAGGATCAAACCGCACCAACAATTTGTCAAATTCTGAGTATTGGCAATAAATTTTTTTTTTGCAAATATTTTTGGTTTTTGACTAATTTGTTGCAACTAATTGCATTGTCCAAGATAAATGCAATTTATTATTGTTTTTGGAGTTATTTGTAGTTGTGAAATAATTTTTGTTTTTCTTTTGTTTCTCAACTGGAAATAATGACCGTTACACAAAATCGTTAAATGGAGGACTTTAATCTCTTTCTTTGTTTTGGACAAAGAAAGAGGGGGGATACACTAATCCCTAACACGGATCTCTCCCAAGGGATTAAAACAATGGGTACACCCCTCTTAATAATCGATTAACTCCACTTTTTGAGATCAACTGACCAACCAATGGGAAGTGACCTATGTCATAAGTCATTGGCTGGCTGTCGACTTTTCGATATCAAAAATTTATTTTGAAACTTTAGTTTGCTTTCTGCAGCAGTGGTGTGAACACCACTCATTCAGATACGCTTGCTTTTACAATCTCATAGTATTGCCCTGTGTGAATAAGACATTTTTTTTAAAACAACTCATTTGTAATTTACAAGTTACGCTATACAACTCCTCTCAAAAGAGAGGAGTGTGAGAGGGAAAGAGAAGTTAAATGGTAACATGAACAAGAGGAACAAGAGGATCGAAAAAGGCTGATGAGTCGGGGGATGACGATGAAGCTCCTATGTTTTAGAGTACATTATTCAAACCATACTTCAGCTTACCGGCGTTGACGTCCTTAAACCCGATGCTGACATTCAGCATGCGGCAAAAATAAATTTTTGGGTTTCTGAAAAAAACATGACTTGGCTACTGAAAATAGGGATCTGAAAGTGCGTTTGGCTCAGTTGACAGCTGAAGTCAATGCTTATAAAGACACCCTTACTCTAATCTTTAAAAATGCTGGCGGTGGCAGCAATGCAGATTGCAACCGTCCTCCGCGTGCTTGGGGCGAGAAAATTTCAGCCCTCAAACTGCCCGCCTTCACAGGCTCATCGATAAAAGCAGCCAAGTTCTTGCGAGGTATTATGCAGTTGTTCGATAATGAAGGGTGGGACAAAGATATGATTGTGAAGGGAGGCATAGCTACCTTGTTTAAAGGTGAGGCATCGACTGGCTTATGCTGACATAAAACGTGGAAAGAATTTTCGATCACATTTTGTGGCCGGTGGATTCTATCAGACGCCATGCTTTTTCAGCAAATTAAGGCGATTCGCCAACAACCGACATGGACTACGTATCACATGCTAAAGCAGGTGGAAGAAGCCTGCATGCAAATGGCCATTACACCGAGCGATCGAGAAATGATCCCGATCGCTATAGGTGCTTTAAACCCAAAGGTAGCATACTTTGCAAGAAAGTACTACGAGGAACATGCCTGCACATGGGCAAAATTCCTCAAACAAGCACAGCACTGGGACAGTGGTGCGCAAATCCAAGAGGAAAATTTACAAGCGGCTCAGGCTAAGACAACTGTCAAAACAACAGTAGCCACACACTCCACGAGCGCAACAACAATTGCAGCGGCTCCACCAAAGCCAGCCGCGGCTAAACTGCAGTTGAACATACTGGCTGACCATTTAAAAGCCCCGCGATCCGGTGGGTGCTTCACATGCGGTGGCCAACATTTTTAAAAAGACTGCCCTTATACTGTTAAACGCTCAAATTTACAAGCTGCATTAAAGAGAATAGAAGAAATGTCTCAGACATTGGCAGCTGAAATGGTGGCAGTTGGTGATGAGGCAAAAAAAAGAGTTGGTGCAAAAGGAGGGCATTCAGGAAGTGTAAGCGATTACAACTTACTCAAACCTTCTCCTGCTGAGATAGAAAATGATGCAGTGTTCCACCCGTCCCCAACTGGAGGAATTCACCCATTTTGACATTTCCAACAAAATTGCGCTACTGATTACGTATCAGTCCCGACCAGAACACAGCCACAACCAATGCTATTCATAATGCTCTCTGTCAATGGCAAAGCCATGAAAGGCTTTGATGGACTCAGGTGCCACCAAACCTCTTGTCAGCGGCACTTTTCTCAAAAAATATGGATTGTTGCATTTACTAAAAAAGCCTGACAATCCACTAACAGTCTCGACTGGTGATAGAGTTCTAAAATCTATCGGGACTGTTAAACTGTGCCTAAAATGGGCGACAGGCGAGGAGGAGGTGACCTTTCACATCATGCCTTTACCCTCGCCATATCTATTGCTTGGGTGTGATTGGATGGAGAGGAACGAGGTGGTTGTATCATTTCCTAGGCAGGAATGGTTTCACATTGACCACTCTGAAGTACCAATCCCTTTTGACAGAGAACCAACAACTCATGAATTGGCGAAAGCTGTAATTGTGCGGTGGAAGTGGATGCTGATGATGAAAGAAGAAGAGAAATCTTCAAATGACATCATCGGTGTCTTCTTTTCAAAGTGCAAACTCGATAAAGATAATGTTAACCGCTTACGTGGGTTGTTATGAAAATACCAACATCTCTTCAGCGATATTCCGACGGCGGAACATTCAATTCCGACCGAATCTTTTAAATCAGTTAGATGTAGAGATAGGCCAATCAACTCAGCAAAAGGTGAAATACTGCGTGACTTACTGTCTGTTTTAGAGAACAATGGGTGGGTGGAACACTGTGAGTTTCCTTACAACAATCCACCTGTCATAGTGTCGAAAAAAGGCGGTACTTATCGCTTCTGTATCGATTACCGCGCTCTGATCAAGATGAAAACCAAGGATGTTTATCACATGCCTGAAATTACGATGATCTTAGCTTGCCTACAGAAGAAAAAAGTCTTTTCGACATTTGATCTCACTAACAAGGAGGTACTACGGACCTCTCCCCCTCAGATTTGCATTATTTTAAAGAAATAAATCGATTATTACTTAACTAAAACAATGCCCAAATCTTAGGACCCACTTCAAGTAAAAAAAAATTAATATTGTTACTTTTATAG
>JAQFZU010001471.1:0-13293 GCA_034696185.1 Henia vesuviana | reverse complement strand
TTGGTTTGGGTTTGGTTCTGTTGAGTTTTTGGTCACCGAGACCTTTAATGTCTCGGTCCCCTGGTGAATGATGTGGGCGAATGCCCTTCGGCCATTGGTCAGCCTGAAACTCGTGGGTGGCTCAAGAAAGGTCCTCAGCGTCTCCACGGCTCGACATTTTAAGCCACAGGGGTCCTCGTAACTTGAGGTAACAAAGAGAGCCATGTGGTGGGCCTCTCCCCTATTAGGGTTGAGAGCTGCTACATTCAGGCACGGTGTTATTCGTGACTCTAACTCTTAGATCACAACAACCAAATGGGTTGACAAGCAATGACCTTCAACCTTATTAGCCAAACCAAAAATGGACATAGCCAAACTCAGTTATCTTGGGAAATTTTCAGAAAATTTTCAAAAAACGTTTTCAACAAGAAGATTGAAATTAAGAAACATGGACAAAACTAACACCAAGACCCAATAAAACCTGAAAATCAGAATGCTGCAAATATTTCCAATTTTACTACAATGAGAAAATGCTTGTGTGACCATACAAGACTTATTTAAGTCTAAAAGTGCAAAGCTAAAATTATTCCAGATGCAGATTGTTACGAGTTGCTTCACCATCATCTGGATACAGTCTCCAAACAACAGTTTCATAGTCGGGTTAAGTGAAATAATTGAGACACGGATGTATGATTTGTGTGATCGAGCCTTTCTTTTCTCTGCCCTCCCTGTATTGCCTACAATAAGAAATCCCAACTTTTTTATATTAATACAAGGAAAACATAAATAAATTATTAAGTTGGTCGGAATTATCTTTTCAATAGGCCTAATATTAACAAATTTATTTTATTGGATTAAAGCATTTACTCATACAAATTAAGAAGAATTGACGTTTTTATTTCAAATAAATACGCCCCTTTTTATCTCGATTTCCCTTTTTATCCATAATAAAACTAAAACTGAAGTTTTTAAACTTTGATTTACCTTTTCTAGTGACGACATAGCTATCAATAGATATCGCTGTTTAAACCCACTAACAAATACCTTCTGAAAATAGTGAATTTTCATGAATTTCAGTAGAAATTAAATTTGTTTTCTCTAAATTAATCACTCCTATTAATAAAAACGTCATGCTAGTTGGTTTACCAACTGACATGATTCTTATTATTAATTAAATACTTTAATTAATACAAGATATATTAAAAGTGTCTTTTGAACACTCGATGCATAAAGAATTTTTTTTATTACAAAAAATACTTAATTAATTAATTTTATTTATTTATTTTTAGCAACAAAGGAAAACAGAGAAGATGAAGGAGCAATAAGGTGCGCTGGAGGATGTGCAGATGGTAAATTTGTGCTATCTGTATCGGCCTCGGGTATATCCTGCTGCTGATGGGAGATGGGATCCAGTGCAACACATGCCTGGGATTAAGCTGGACACCCGGTGTCTTGCCGACATCCACAACTGCGCAAAGTTATTTGGTGACATCGAGTGCTCGTCGTGAGGCTAGAGCTTGGTTCGCGTTATGCCACTCATTCCCCGCAATGGAGACTCAGATACGCCAGCTACAAGAGTTAGGATTTCGGTGGCCTTCAGTCGTTCTTCCGCCTTTTACTCATCAAGAGGCCGAAGACAGGCTGAAGCTTTTCCGGTCTCCAATAAAACTTACCCCAACAGAAGCTGCATAGACAGCCCCAACTGAGGTTTTCAAACCTCAGCCCTCGACGTCAGCAGCCTCAAAATTTAAAATACCTCCTGTTCCTACTCCGGTTCTTACCCCTACTCTTCTTTCCACCACTACCTCTACTTCTACTTCCTCTTGTGCTCCTACTCCTGACCCTGAACCCATTGCTGGAACTAAACGGTCCCGGTCAACAACACCCGTTTTCAACATCCCACAGTTTCAATATAATTCCACAGAAAGAGATATTGAAATTGCAAGTCAGAACCACCAACATTTGACTGGTGATGCCCTGGTGGCGAGAGCCCGCAAAATTGTGCGGGACAAGGCAAAGATGGCATGAAAAAAGTCAAAGAAAGGCATGGTTGACTCGTCAACCGAGTCCAAATCAACAGACTCTTCCACCATCTCCAATCCCCCACAAGCCATCAAGACAGTGTCAGCCAAAATCCCACCATTGATGTCCCTAGTTGTTGACCCCACACCTACAGACACAAAGATGGTAAAACAGAGTGCTTCGCCTCTGCCCGACCATAACACCATGGATGCATCTTGGGCAGCCAGGATGGAACTATAAGAGGCTTCACTCACTGGTCTCTACCTTGAAACCCAAGACACAGCCAACATTTCCCAAATGGCCTGTGGTTTGCTCGTGCAGTTTCAAGGGTAAGCGCGTCTATGCCACAAGGCGTGGAACGACTTCCGATGGGATTTAGTCTCTCTGATACCATCAGAGGTTGCATAGAACGAACACATCGGCTGCCCCCTCCTAACTGGTACGGCCCTGGCATGTATAGCGCCAAGGACGATTACCATGAGCCCCAGTACAGTTATTTCGTGGAGGGCCAAAATAGCTGTTTGGGCGGCATTAACCAGCTGTGGCACACTGCTCAAACAACCAGCAAACGTATCTCAATCTTCGACAAGATGCATACCCGCCTGCATGCTTTAATCACGCGGAAAGCCGACGGTACGAGCACTGGTCAAAGGCTGCAACTAACCCAGCATTTGATCTTTGCCATCAACGGGCTCGTGGGCCGGGAGGCCAATGATCGGCTCGGGAGGTTATTACCTCTTAAGGCAATCACCGACAGAACTCCTATGAGGTGGGACAATGACGGGTTACCGTCCAGACATCATTGAATCACCAAGCCGAACTTCGGTTGGAGCTCTCTAGCCAATGTCCAACCAGGCAATAATGGCGACTGGCCAATTCCCCCGCCCATTTACCGCAACAACAAGCACCCAAGTAGTCTTTGACCGAGTCACACCAGGGTATGACTTAGTCGCCCCTCCCCCACTACCTATACCCGAGAGTGATTTTGGCACTCGAGTATAGGCGATGAGGAAAGCAGAACCTCATTTGGAACTGGGAGAAAGACCATGTCTTCAGACCCAACAAACCCCTTAAATTTGGAGGCTGGATTCTTCCTCCGACCACAGGACGTAGTTCCCATGGTCACCAAGGAATACAGCATCCTCGGAACCCTGTCGGAACTTTTCCCGGTGGCCCAGGAAGAAATTCCTGAGCCAGCGGAAGAAGTGATGCTTCCCGCAGATGAGGAAGGAAAATAATTCCCCTTACCACGCCTTCATCCTCCTCCTATCTTTTTGTTTTTCAGTAATCTCCAACATTTGAAGTCCCAGCTCTACTTTCGTTTTCTTTTTTTCATTTACAATGTTTAATTTCTCAAACAAATGCATGTCAAAATTTCGTTTTATTATTTTTCTTTTATGTTTTACATTTTTTATTATTTTCATTTTTCAATGTAAATAAATTTAAAAAAAAAAAAAAAAAAAAAAGAGCCACTGCAGCTTTGCTTTACCATTGCAAGCCCACCGTTTTCTTTGTGTTCGCCACGTTAGCTTTTTGTTTTTAGGTGTGCCTGGGGAAGTCGTTTTTGCTCTCCTCCCCACATGCTTGTCCATGCTGCCGTAGTATCCTGCCCTCCTCTTGGAAAGTTGACAAGGGGGGAAATGTGACCGGTCAGTCACTAGAGGGCAGCATAGATCCCGATAAGGTAATCCCAGGGCGCATCCACTGCAACACCTGAGGTGGCACAACCTCGATTAGAAAGACAGTTGTTAATCCCCCATCCGAGTGATCGGACAGGGGAATATCTGGCTTAGAGATAGAGATGAGCAGGGTTGCTAAGGTTGTGACGGTGATTTTTTCCCAAGTCCATTATTTTTAGTTAAACCCAGTGAAAATCAATTCCTAGAAATTATCTGACTTCGTATTTATCTTTTCTCAAAACATGACAGCATTTATTGATCAATCAAAATAACCAATCAATAATTACATTTACACTTAATACTAAAATAGTTTACAACCAATTAATAATTCACAAGTTAATATAATGAGACAGGTTCTGATCACCATCACTAAATACAGTGAGAACAGGATATGGAGTTATGCAAAACTCCTTTCGCTAATCTAACACAACACTAAGCTAAACTAACCTAACCAAACTACAGCAAAATACTCAAACAACAAAGCAAGCGCAAAATTAAAGTATGCGAAGTTAACATTAACACTTAACAAAAGGCCGAATGGCTAAAACTACTTAACTACAAACACGCGGTTACGCATCGGGGGCACTAGAAAACACGTGGTCGGACATGGAATGTGTTATTAAGCATCTGGGCGATTCCTAGAGATAAGACAATGCGATTGCATTATTTTATCCACCTCAAAAAATCACTCGTTCAATCCACACTACGCGATACGTAGTTTGTCGTCAAACGGCTCCTCGTGAGCGAGAGAAATCTCTTTCGCTCCTCAACTCTAATCAATTCCCGGCAATCGCACGAAATAACCTTGGTTAACTGAAAATACAAAAGTGGCAGCCTTTTAAACCCGGGAACAGTAGTCATCGACACCTAAAAGGATGTGTCCAAGGCAGTAGTCGCCTTTCACTACCCATGTTGATAGAGGATTGGCCTTCAGCTCAACAAAGTCCCATTGGATAATAATACATCGATACACAGAGAACTGGCAACATTCGGATGTGCAACCCATGCACTGGATCACTGCCGTTTTTCAGTACAGTGCCGGCCCCAATTCAGGCAGAGCTATAATGAGTTGCCATCATCGGTCGCTTTCCAGGGTCAGGTACGCTCTGAATTCACTTACACGTCAAGCTATGCGCTAGTCTGTGCGAAATGCATTAATCAATGTGACTTAAAGTCAAGACATTCAGATTAATCATGTTATCAAACATTCATGGGTAATAAAGCAAGCAGAGAACAAAACACTGCGCTGGCTTATATAGCCAAACTAATCTCCAAACACAAAAGAGGGCGAGAACACCCAATCTCCACTCTTTGGACACTCGGACTTTTCCATTTCCATCCAATCGGATAAAATGACCAAAGTTGTTTACCAAAATGCCATCTAATGGGCATTTACAACAACAAAGACATGTGCTCTCCTAATTAGCATCTGGTTAAAGTTAACTTTAAGTAGCCAATTATAGCCACACATGTCCAAACTCAGAGATTTCACACATCAAACCTTATAAACAACTCATTGACAACCAACCAATCTTTGATTAAAGATGTAATTGATCATTAAGTTATTTATTTACAAAATATTACCGCGACTTCCGGTCGGGTATCTCTAAAGGAGACTACGAGACTTTTAATCTTGTTACAAGGTGGCCATGCGGTGGTCATGGGGAACATTGTGCGGGGACTAAGAGGCACGTACGGCTACCCCACGTAGGCATTTAGTGTGTACTTGATATTCAGACCTTGTATCGGTATCATAGATACCGGTAGGAGGCTGGCGAACCTTAGGAGATGTTGGGAGCATAACGGTGATTGCGAGTTGCGGCCGATAATAAAGGCTCGGAAACCTGTAAATCTCGCATCCATCTCAAATTATTCACGTGCCCCATCTGTGATACCGCTGCCTGGAATCCGTATCCAAGCGGCAGCAGAATAGATGGTCACAAGTATCTCATTCATATTTTAAATTGCGATGGGTTGCACCAGACAAAGTTGAAAATGTTTGTGAACTTTTGGGATTGGGTAACTTCCATCTCCTCGGTGATGTCGGCAGCCGCGCTGACTTAAGAGCCGCCAGTCTCGCATTGCTGTTGCAGTGCGAGCTCCGCCACTCTTTCCTTAGTTTCCTTCTGCCTCTTCTTTTGTTCCCACATGCGGTTGCGAACAATAAGTTCGTCATCGGAGAGGTGGGGGTACCTTTCCTGGGTCTAAGCAATGTCTTACTCGGTCGGCTCGTACACAATTGGGTTACCTCGTGGTGACGTAACTGACCTGAAACGTTTCGAACCAGCCGCTGGCTCAGGGGTAGGCTCCGCGGCGGCCTGGGCTGTGGCCTCTGATGACTGTGAGTCAAAACTCTCTGCCATCAGATGCCAAGAAAGGAGCATATCCCTCTCCCAGAGCCGTCGCGCATTTTTTCAAACAAATTATATGAATCCATTACATTTTTATAATGTAATGCTTGTATATTCTTATTAATACCTTGAATAGTTTGTCATATCAGCACGATAGACCTATCAACGAGAAAATCGCCAATGGGTGCATTGCACCAATAGTAAATAAATTTTCCAGTTAAAAAGTAGGAATATTATCAAAATTTAATAGGAAAAAAAGATAGAAATTTATTAAGTGGTGTTCAATAGTGATGGTCACCGACTCAGCGCTTGGCAGCATTGAAAGAAACCGTCGGCACTGTCATGCACTCGGCACGGCAGCCATACTCCCACTTAGTCGGATGATCAGCGTTTGGAAGTTAAAACCTCCCAAACATCAATCAAACATTTATTTAAAACACTTAAAATGGATTTATTATGACAAAACTTACTGGTGGCATTGAGAAAATGTCCAAAAAGCGGTGAAAACTGGTTAGAAAAAATTGAGGTGACAAGCGGCGATGTCGACGGTAATCCAAAGTTTGAAAAAGTGAATTTTTCCAAAATTTCTACTATCGATCACTACTACAGTGGCCGTATCGACGTCACAAAAAATCACCGTAATCCATTGCCAATAGGTAGAGTTATGACACATCGAGTGCCTTAACTCCACATGGTGACAAAATTGATTAAGACAATCATGAGTGAAGGACTAATAGATCGTAGGACCCATAATTTTCCTCCTAATTTTTCGAAGTGATAGAAATTTTATTTATGAATGAGAATAATTTAATCTAACCCATAAAATAACATGGATGCCGATTTTTTCATTCTCGAAACTTGCGGGTAAGTGTAAAACGAGTTCCGAGCGAATGAAATGAGGAACCGCATCATAACGTCACTATCGAAACCCGGACCCAGAACTAGATCCAGTTTTTGACAATGCAAATGGCCGAGCACACGGATACCGTGCTCATTGTAATTTATAGCAAAAGGTAGGTTAAAACAATGAAATAAAAATAAATTTGTATTTTTAAGTATTTATAACAAAGCCCTTTCCAATCGCCGAGTGATCTTTAGATTGCTCAATGAGTGGGGAAAACTTATGATGAGAAATGAGTGTGAGGCGGGTTTAGGCCCAATTTGTGCTAGTTTCCCGCCATAATTCGTGCCCACACAATTTTTATATTAATGGCTGGTTAGTGATACTATTCAGGCGGGCCAATAATATGTTATACTAGCTTATGATGTCGTAATTATCTCGGACCAACAAATGGGTCTCAGGAGAATGGCAATGTCGGGTCAGAGATTGGTTGGTGAGACAGAATCAAACACAAAAATGTTTTATATGTTTGTAAAATGAATCGCTAAAAACAATGACGTCATCTAAGTACACCATTGCCCATTTGTATTTCGCATCACCAAGAACGGTATCCATCATCCTTTGAAATGCAGAAGGTGCATTACATAGTCCGAATGGCATTCTTGTAAATTGAAACGTGCCTTGAGGAGTAGAAAAAGCAGTTTTAAACCTATCTGACTCCCTGAGTTTAATCTGATAGTATCCCTTAGTGAGATCAAAAGTTGAAAAAACTTTCTTCTCCCTTAGGTATGCTAATATCATAGTAATTTTCAGCATATGATAAACGTCTTTTGTGGTGACATTATTTAAAGCACGAAAGTCGATACATAAACGAAAAGAACCACCTTTTTTAGAAACTATAACCTGCGGATTATTGTACGGAGACTCACATCTCTCAACCCACCCATTAGTTTCCAAGGTGTCCACAAGACTATGCAAGATTTCAGCTTTAGCCGGGTTGACAGGTCGATCTCGGCAACGCACAGGTTTAGTGGTCGTTGTAGGAATCGAGTGTTCTGCCGTCGGATAACACCCCGCAGTATCACTGAAAAGATGCTGATATTTGTTAAGCAATCCCCGTAAACAGAGTAGTTTATCCTTTCCCAACGTGCTTTTTGATAACAGGCCACCAATGACGTCATTGAAAGATTTCTTCTCCTCTTTTGTCATAAACAACCCATCAAATCGATTGAGTACGGCTTCCGCTAACTCATGAGAGGTGGGATCATGTTCAAAGGGAAACGTCTCGGCTGGAAAGTCAATGTGGAACCATTCCTGTTTAGGAAACGACACCACTATCTTATTTTTTTCCATCCAATCACACCCTAAAAATCGGTAAGACGAGGGCGAGGGCATAATGTAAAACATCACCTCCTCATCCCCGGTACTCCAAACTAATTGTAGATTAACCGTCCCAATAAACTTCAACACTCAGTCGCCAGTCAAAACAGTTAAAGCATTGTCAGGTTTCTTCATGAGATGAAGAAAACCGTACTTTTTCAGAAATGCACCTCTCACAAAATGTTTTGTTGCAGCAGAGTCCATCAGACCTTTAATGGTTTTATTATTTATTTGGAAGGTGACAAAAGGCATAGGTTGCGTTCTCCTTCGAGTTGGCACCGAGTCGGCACCGTTATAACCTCCAGTTGAAAATGTCGGAAATCATTTATCCCACCCGTCAGAGATGGATGGAATACCGCATCCTGCTTTAGCCCGGCAGGAGAAGGCGTGAGCCACATCTCGTCAGTCACACTTCCTGTGACTCCTCCTTCTGCTCCTCGTTTTTTGGTTTGTCAAAGGCGGCAGACATGTTAGTCAGCTCCGATCTCCAAATTTTTCCATATGCTTGAGTGAGGTTTGCATGTTTGAACGTTTAACTTCATATGGGCAATCCTTTTTGAAATGTGGTCCGCCACAAGTAAAGCAACCAAATGGTCAGCTAACACATTTGATGTAGTAGTAGAGGCTGTAGTAGCGGCAGTCGTAGCCTTCTTCGGGGCTGCAGCTATCGTTATCGGCGTAACGGATGGTCAAGACACGGTTTGGGCATGTTTCGAGGACGGTTTATCCTGCTCTCGTAACATAGCCGCTGTGCCCCACTACTCCGATGCCTCCAAAAATTTCTCTCAAGAACAAGGACCAGACCGCGTAAACTTCTTGGCGAAGCGCGCAACATCCGGCAAAAGCGTCTCGATCACAATATTTAATTTATCGCGGCCAGTCAGCGGATTCTGCATCTGTACGCACACCTCATCAAGCAATATCAGCGTATGTCGTCTAATCGCCGTCTAATTTTTCTCTTGTCGTATTTCTTTTAATTTCTGATAGAGCATTTCCTCCGACAAGCACCACCAATCGCGAAACACTTGGGATAACTCTTCCCATGTCTCATGACAGGTCAGCCAGCCGGCGGCATCGCCCTTAAACAGCGTCGACAAGCCTCCTTTAGCTAGGATATCTTTATTCCAACTCAAGTCATCGAACATCTTAGTTAAGTCGTTCCAGAACTAGTTCACTTTGATAGTAGACCCCGAGAATGGCGACAGCTTTAACGCTGCCACCTTTTCACCCCAAGCCCATGGTTGTTGCACGCAACCCGTGTTGCCTGCACCAGCCATGTTCCTAAGCTCCATGTTTAGGGACTCCCTATCCAGTTTCGACTGTTACAATGCATCAGCCAAATCATCTTGACACTTCCTATATTTCTCCCGCAACAACTGTTTGTCAGTTGTTAGGAAAGACATTTTAATAGTAAAGTCCTCGGTAGCTGTGGGTTGAGTAATGTCATTCCGTAAAATCAAGTAAATAGCATTGACAATATTATGAGAGACGGTTGGCTGAGGATCAGCTTCATTGCTGATAATCCCCCGACCTGCTCCCATATTTAAATCCTGTGATAGATCGTCGTCCTCAGATGCAAGATCCACGTTCCTATCAAACAGATTGTCAGCATAAGCCTACGATCAAGTAAAATGTGCCATCTGAATTGAAAGTGTAGTGATAGATAGTAATAGAGAACGTAAAGCAAAGGCAAGCTATGCTAAAGCAAACTGAAAGTTTCAAGAGACTGGGATGGAGATATTAACACTCCCGTGTGAGCTAATGAAGTGAAGATAGAAGCGTATCTCTCCCCAGGAGGTAAAGTTATTCGACTCATCCACCAGAGGCGACCGTGGACGCTTGTGATTGGCTGTTAAGTGTGACCCACAAACCAAAGTCTACCAGGTCAGTCACATGTCATCCTGATAATCCCCCTTGGGACATCCGTGATAAGGAATAAAAGATTATTGTATTTCCCCCACTTTCTTTGTTTAAATGAAAGTGAAGAAAAATGCAATAGACAAAGGAAAAAAAATTATCACTTTTCAGCAAAATAAAAGAACGTCTTTATTATACAAAAAGGCAATAAAATATAGTTACAAACGAGCATTACTCGGACAATGCAATTGTTTTACAAGAACCAATTTGCACAGAATGAATCAAATTAAAATATTCCATACAAAAAATATTGATTTGGAAAGACGCATTTCTCGGATAATGAGCCATAGTGTTTTATAATTCCTTACAAAAATCCAAGCGTGGATAAAATAATTTCCCATCAGTCAAATTAGTGTAATTTTATTAAATGACAATCGTTCAGAAAGTTTTGATATGCAGTTGGAAATCAAACGGTGTTAACTCATTGTCCCATTACCCAAACGATATATCTAAAATTCAGAACAAGCTTAAAAAAAAAAAAATAATAATCAAACAAAACTAAAAAAAAATTGGGGTTTTGTGGGTGGAGAAAAAACGTATTTCTCTCCCCCCGAGTTGAGTAGATGTGTCAAACAATCCAATTTTCAAAACAGTATTTGGAGTGTCTATCTGGAACACTTGACAGTATAACCACATACATGTTTTCGCATGTCATCCCTCTTTTCTCGCCTGTACTCTTTGGTGTACGAGAAAAAGGTCCGACCATGTTCCGCCATCCACTCACTACTCCCGTTACACTCGATGGCAAACGGGCGAGCTTCCGACCATGCATTGGCCTGCCACAGCATTCCATGACTAGACCACGACCCCCAGCATTTGGAGCATCGTGAGGAGTAGGTAGAACGCGTTCAGACTCCCACAAAAGGAAGAGTGTGGAGCTGATCACATCTGTTAGCCCGTAAACGATGCCAAGAATGGTGGAAAGGGGTCAGTTTTGCCCCTTAGCGCCCACAGATTCCCAACACCGCCAACATCACTTATGAATGAATGGAGACAAACGCGTGACTCGATTGTTTAGGCCTTTATTTAGTAAAAGGCCGCGACGCACATCATTGTTCCGTTCACATTCACTCTCTTGGTTCGCAGACCACGTGTTGACAGCCGAAGCTATCGTCACGTAGCCATATAACTTTGCTACCAGCATCCCAGCTATATGGGACGGTCGTACATGCACTCAACCACCGTCCTGGGCAGCCTCGATCATCATGACAACCGGAACAGCCACATCTGAACCGCCCATCTTATCTCTAAGACCGGCGATAGCAGACTGTCTGTTCCTCGTGGCTGAGCCCCCCAGATTGTGCAAATATACGCGCCCCAGAGATCACGTGATCGGGGGTTCGTATTGCCCTCTTGTGACCGCTGGTCACAATTTAGTTAGTCGAAAAACACGAAACCATTAGCTAAAGTTATGTTAATAATGACTCCGCCTGGATAGTATCTCTGACCAGAGTCGTTCTTCCATTCGTGGGACAAGTTTTTTGGCGAAGAAAAACGAGAGTCAGTTAATTATACACTTACTTGGTTGTTTTCACAACCAAAAGTAATTCCGACATGTCGTGGCTGAAAGACGAGAAAAAGAACCAGTTTGCAAACAGGATTTCAGCAATGACGTCATCAAATATGATTTTTCACGTAAAAATCACAATTGCCAATTTCAACAATTACCGCAAGCTTTAAACGTGTGAAAATCATAAACTACCTACCTTTTTAGTTAGAAGAAGCTCTTCTATCCAAGATTCATGTAAAATTCATGGAGAAATCAAAAAAGGAGGATTTTGAAGTTAATTAATCATTAGTTCCTCCCTCTCCATTACTTTCAACCAATTTGCTCACCGTATGGAGTTAGGGCATGCCATGAACAACACCAGCACCAGCGCCTGCTCAACTGAGCAACCTTGGACCGCAAAACCATCCTTGCATGGAGCCCGACTCCACGAGTGAAAACTACACAAAGGACCGCGCACCATCCTCACATGGAACCCATCTCCATGAGTAGAGAAGTCGCACCATGTAAATATACAGTATTGTTAAATCCTTTATGTACGAGCACAAGCTCTATCTATAATTCCAAATAAATACGTCTTAATTGTTCGCATTTAAATATAGCCTCCGTGCAATCTTTTATAATGTCTCATAATTGCTAACTAAATTAATTTCAGGTTCGATAGAAAGTAAAATTAAACAAGCAGAAAATCCAAGCATGACAAAACATTTTTAGTTTACTTCATGTACTGGAATGGATGTGAAAAATTTGCTTTCTCAAGTGGGATTCATTGTTGATTTTGATGGTTTTTCCATCAACAAACATTTTTTAGTAAAAGAGATGGGATTTGCTTTCATGCACAATAATTGTTTTGGAAGCTACATGTGTCCAGGGTTTAGTAGCTACTTTCACCTACACCAAAATAAACTTTAGCTCTAATTTTTTAGTGTTTTGAGTCATTCTTATTCTTATTTCTTATCCAATAGCATAAAACTAAAACAACGAAAACATGGAAATGTTTTTATTGTGAATGTACTTACTGCTATTTAATAATATTAAGATTTATTTTTAATTTTGGAATTTTAAGTTATGTGACTGGCTCGTCAGTACTAGTTGGGCATGGTACCCGATCCATGTACCTTCAACCAGGTACACGAATAAATGAATACACAGATGCATGGTTACAGGATCTGGGGCTTTCATTATGCCTAACCACCAATCCTATGTCATTGTCATGCACTTGACCATTCGCTGGTTTGCCGACCATGCGCCTGAGGCATATAATCTTTAGACGCAGAGTTATATGTAAAACCTATTTTACTGGCCACACGGCCAAGCTCCTAACCTGGCATCTCCACCTTCAGTCGGCAGTCCCAACTATCTCTGGTCATCTTCTGCCTGCCGTGGAGCTAGTCCATGCATGTCAGTGTTTAGGACGAGAATCTCTCAATCTTGACTCAATTCCTGCTTAAAGGGACCACAGCCTAGCCTCCATTTTTTGTAAGTCCCATGCTTTATGCGTTTATGGCACTTCGGGGACCCATGGTGACCCCTCGTAACCAATAGTCACAGTTATGTATGTCATTGCAAAACTTTGGTTAAATCATTTTTTCAGAAGGAAACTATTAAATAAAAAAA
>JAQFZU010001470.1:0-13296 GCA_034696185.1 Henia vesuviana | reverse complement strand
GTCGCTCAATCGGTTTTCGTGCTCGAGGAAAACGAAACGTTCCCGATAAGTCAATTGAAATTAATTTCAGTTCAACACGTCGAACTAAATTTTTTAATCCGTGCTATGCCTAACCTCATCAAATTGTGCTTGGAAAATTGCAACATTTGTAGTGAAATCGATCGTAAAATTGCTAAATCGCTTTCGAGTCTTTATGTTAATAATTTAAGGTTTTTTGACGTTCGTGAGATTTTATTACGATGTCCTTATTTAGAGGAATTAGAATTTGCGCATATTCAAATACGAAGTGCATTATTTAGTGGTATTAAATTGCCATGTTTGAAGAAATTCTCCGTTTATCAATGCGTTGGCCCGCCTTTGATGGAGTCTGTGAATGTGATTATGACGTATTTTCCAAATTTAGTGGGATAAATAATAATTTGAAAAATAACATTTTATTTTGTACAAAAACTGTTCTAACTTAATAAATTATTGAGTTATTTATATTAATATTTACTATCTGCTAAATAAAAGCATTAAAAATCCCTTAAATCCAGTCTCGTGTTTAACCGATTCTTTAGTGCCTTCATTACGTCGATCGACGGATAAAGAAGAAACCGAAGTCAAAATGCGTTCACTTTCACGCTCAAGTTGAAAGTGGACCATTTGTTTGTGTAAAAATGGTACCACGAGGTTGTATCTATCTACTAAACAGTTTAAATCTTTAAATTTACATTCGTATTGTCGTACGATTTGCTGCCATCTGTTTTTGTCGTCATCGACTAATAGTTGTCGTTGACGAATTAATTGTCGTCTTAAACTTTCAATCGTTTCGTTGATTTCTTTTTTTAGTAATGCCCATTGCGGTGTGAAACCGTTATTAATTAAAACCTGCAAGTAATTTCATGCGAACTCATATTAGTTCTTTAAGAGAGTAAAATTATGGAAAATTTCACTTGGTTTAACTTTTGAGTAGTGGAATCAATAAATGGATGTTCATCCATTTTCAACGGTTTTCCTTGACCAGGAAGATTGTTGAATTCTCCTTTAGAAATTGATTCTTGGATCATATCTTCCACCAATCGGTCAATGGCATTTCTAAATATATAATAATATTTTTTATCAGACCTTCCTTGAAGTCTATAGTTTAAATATCAAATAAAATTGTAATTTAACACTAAAATTGCCAATAATGGTGGTATTAAATCTGAAAATTTTCTGTTGATGAGCAGACTTGTCATAAACCTTGAATTTTGTTTATAGTAAATGTAACTTACGATATTTTATGTTTTTTAGCGGCTTTGCGGTCTTTTACGAGTAATGTATTTTCATTAACTGCTTCGATTCGTTTAATTCTATGCTCAGCAACCGCATTCGCCGCTCTTTCCACCCGATAACTTTGATATTGACGTTGTCTTTGGCTCGGTGTACCCATTCCAATACCGTCGAAATTTAGGTAGTGTCGATGTTGTGGTGCTGTGTGCTGTGAAATACATTTTTTTAAATTTTAGTTTTAATTATATAATTTAAATTAAGAGGCTATTCCATACCCTAATTTCACTTTCTAAGACTTCTATTTGTTCGTTTTCTTCTTGATCTCTGTTTAACGTTTTTTCTTTTAATAATCTGTAAGCATTTTCAATTCTGCGAAATTTTTCAACGTCTGCTTCTATGGAGCCGCTGTCCGGATGGTATTTCTTGGCGAGAAAAAGGAATTTTTCTCTTAATTCAACCAAACTGCAATTTTGTTTGACATTTAGCAGCTGACGACATTCCTATAATAATATAAAAAATAATTTATTAATCGACAAGAACAAGAAATAAAACCTTTTTTATATTTACTTGTAAAGTCGTTTCATGTATGAAGTTAGAAATGCATCGCCATAGAAAGACGTAATTACGAGGCCGAATGAAACAAAGTTTGCACAAATTTACCATTTATACTAATTCAATAAACAAATCTCGAATTTTGTAATTACAATGATATTTTAAAGCTCAATTTTACTTAAAAATTTTGTAATGAAGCCTAAAATTAATTTTATTACATTACTCGGCTCTTTTTGGCACAGAAGTAAACAAAGCCGAACGTGGGATTAAACATCCCTTTCATTGGTCCATTACATCACGTGAGTTATTATTAAAAATAACCGTTAACTTTTTAAAAAAAAAAAACCGGTAAATTTAAAATAAACAAATGAATAAAAACTCAAATATTTTTCAAATTTTTAATTTTTTTTTTATACCAAACATGCGAGGATAATTTATACATTTTTATACATATTTTATAGCAGAATTAAAATATTTACAAGTGATTAATTAATTAAAAGACGAGTAAAACAAAAACAAAATAAAAATCAGTGAATTAATGATTTAAAAAAAAAAAATACTGACAAATTTTAATTAATTAATTAATTAGTTATTACACAGTAGTTAGTAAAAAAAAAAAGCTGATTTTGATATTCAAGTAAATATATCTCAACATTAACTCAAAAAACCTATTTAATTAAAAATCAAAAAAATTGGCACAAAATGAAAAATTGCAACTCGACACAATTAAAAAGTTGTATAAAAAGAAACTTTTATGCCAGTTAAAAAGAAAAATTGATTATGTAAAAACTTTGGTCTAAATAACTGCATACATTTATTTTGTGGGCACTGAACAGTACCATTTTTATTAATCTAAACTTCATTTTTTTTTAAAAAAAGAAGAAAAAATTTAATTTACTAATTTTTGATCATTTTCCACAGCTTACAAATCAATACAAAGTCAGCAGTGGTTTTATTTAAATGAATTTTTTCAAATTAATTTTTTTACAATTAAAAACACAAGAGAACTCTGTGAAAAGTCAAATCCTCTGTGAAAGTGAAAAAAAAAAAAATTTAATATACAATTAAATGACATATCTCGCAAAATACCAATACTTAAAGCAATTAATTGATAATATTTTCCACGATCGATTATTTGAAATCACATGAAAAGGAAAAAAATGAAAAATAATAATAATTAACCCAATAACTTAATTTGAAAAAAATTTTTGTTTTCATCTTTGATCTTATATTGAGCAGATGCATCAATTTACACATTTATTGTTTTTAAGTTCGTTTTCGTAATTACACAATTGCCAGAAAACTACTTTTTTGGCATAGAAAATGTCTCTAATATAGAATAAAAATAAATTGTCGAAATCTTCATCAAATGATCAATTTCAAATAGGTCCATTGGCAGTTGTACTGATCGTAGCTGCTGTTAATTTATCCAAAGCATCTTTCGCTTTTGCTCTGTCGTAAATAAATTATTTAATTTTAATAATTTTTGAAAATTATCTAATTAATACCTCGCTTCTTCAATCCGTGCCTGTTGAATTGCATCTATTTCTTCCACAACTTCTTTAACTGCAGGCCCATTTTCTTTAATCGGTGCATCGCTCGACTGCTTGTTCGACGTTTTCAAAAGACCAGATGAAGACAAGAAACTGTCATAAAAAAATTTTATTATTTCTAACAATTTTCCCTTTAAAAATAGTCAAATAATAAATATAATTAAAATTAAAAATTAAAAAAAAAAGAAAAATCTCACTTAAAATTTTCCGCTAATTCATCATCCTTTGAACTAGAAATATCTTTCGTATTCTCGTTATCAGTACTAATTAAAATAATAAACGAAAGAAAAATATTTACAAAATAATAAAATAAAAAAATAAATAAAAATAAACAAATAAAAACTTAAAATTAATTTACAAAAATTAATATTTACCCGCAAGAAGAAATTAATTGGTCACCGTGAATGTTTGATCGGTTTGGCGACGAAAGCTCAGCAGAAGACAATGGTGTGGAAGTATTTGCAACTACTGTAAATATTATTCCAACAATAACAAAAACAAATTTAAAAATAATTTACTGTATTTATATCTCGAATCCAACACTTCTGACGTTTCCATTGCTACTGGGGGATTAGAAACTGTGGGCGGTGAAGCGTGACTTAAAAAAATTAAAAAAACAAAATTATTTATAATTAATTAAATTAAAATTATTTTAACATCCAAACCTGTAACTAGTAAATTCACCGAAATTAGCCCAACCAACATTAGGGAACCCGACCGAAGACTCTGCGCGTATATTCGAAGTAGGCCAAGGATTCGCTGGTTCCGCAACAGATGCAACGTCCATTGGAACACTGTCGAAATTTGCGGTCCAAGCTTTAAAAACAATTTTAAATCAAAATCAGTTAAAAAAAAAAAAATTTAAAAAAAAATACTTTCGCTTTGATCAACTTCCATTCGCATTTCTTCGTTCGTTGCAACCGGACGAGCGAGCGGTGAAGTCGGCGATTCCGAATCCTCCGAATCGGTGCTGTTTTGATCTGTACTGTTGGAACGTACCGACCGAACATTAGTTGCTGTTACCATTCCACTTGATAGCGAACTAAATAGAAAATTACATTACAAATCAATAAAAAATCTAATTAAATTGAAATTAAAAAAAAAAGTAAATAAGGTCAGGTACTTTCTAGCTGACGGTTCATTCACCGACTTAAAAACAGTCATCATGCGTCATTAATACATCATTCCTTAACACAATTTCAAAGAGCCAAATCTCGTAATAATTATTTAAAATTTATATAATAATCCTTTCATGCAACGAAAGTCTCACAATATTGTATAAAACAAACCTAGGTCGATTAGGAAACTTATTGAAAGAAGATTCTTGCGATATTTCACTCCATATTTTCTCTTCCCAGACATCTTCATCGCTATCAGCATCGTCGAAAGGTTGAATGCGTTCGTTGCAAGCACGTTCAAACAGTTCAGAATTACGCTGAAATTAATAAAACGTAATTTATAATTTTCAAAAATTTTCACTCTTTCATTCACTAAAAATAATTTTTTTTAATGTTTCCGATCGTAGTGAACAATTATATACGAAATTATCAGAAGATTAAAAGCAACGACTCAATCTGATAAATTAATTGATAAAAATGTCAATTAATACGATTGAGAAATTTCAAAATGTAATTATTAATTAATTTATTTTAGTTTAAAATTGAAGAAACTCTCAAAATCAATTTAAATAATACTTACTGCATTTTCTTCAGCAGATATATTAAAATTAACGGTTGATAATCGCTCTAAAGGAGCACTAAATTTTAAAAATAAATTAAAACTGTATTAAAAAATAATAAATGTCAATTTACCTAAGACTTTCTTCTTGATCACCAAATTCATCGTCATTGAAGCCAAACTGGTCAATAAAATTACTGGTCATTTGTTGCATCTGATAATCAGAAAAGGCCTGCAATCAGGCCAAAATAACAATGCTCTGTAGAAATACACCAAATAACATGTGCAAAAGAAAAAAGAATGCCTTTTAAGGCGATAAAAATAAAAATTAAAAGAAAAAAAGGTAAAAATATCCAAAGCTAAAATCAAGTAAAAAAAATAAAAAAATTTCTATTCCCTCGAATATATAATTATTAATTCCATATTTCAGTGTATTCTCCATAACAATTTGTTATTGAAAAGAATTCAAATAGAGGTTGATCGTACCTGTTGCAGAGCGGTGTCTTGCGGGAATGGAATGTCTCGAAATTCGGGATCGTCGTCTTCAGAACTCGATTGCAGAGGATGTCCACCAACCTATTGTTTTATTTAAATTAACTTTGTTAAAAATAAATATTAAATTTACATTTTTTTTTTTTACCAAGGAAGCAAGATTCTTCTTGTTAATTTCAGCTAGTGTGCTACTAACAAAAGTTTCCCATTTTTGGAGATAGTCTTCAGGTATTTCTATTAAAAAAATATAAATTTAAATATTCATGTTTCACTGACTATTGGCTTAAAAATATTTTACTGCATCATTTAGAATTGAAATTAAATAGAATTTAAATGACTAAAAAAAAATAACCTTTCAACTGAGCCTTGATCATCTCAGACGTGGGTCCTTTTTCTGCATTTTCCGCGACGTGATTCGCAATTTTAGTCAAGTGACCCATGTAACCCCTACGACTACCTCCAGGTTTCGCTCTTTAAAATAAAATTATAATAATTTCCAAATTTAAATTTTTAAAATTTATTTTTACTGTTGTTGTTCATTATCCTCCCAAGCATCTAATATCCTTTGCACTAGACAACATTGACTAAAAAGCTGTACTAGTAAAGGATGCTCGTCTTTCTTTTCGTTATCCTCAGTCGGTAAAGTCGACAAAATCGTTCCAATCGTTTGCTCTACTTGTGTGTGTAGAAAATTATTCCAAGTGAACTTAAAAAATAAATCCTAAAAACAAAAAAAAAATTTAATCATTTAAAAAAAAAATCAAAATAAAATTTTCGAACCAATAAAACATCCAATGTTCCTAAATTAGCTAAATCATCATCGATACTATGCCAAAAGACAACGGAGGATATTAATCGAGCTATATGGATTCTTGTATTGCCCAAAGGTTGTTCTAAAAGACCTATTGTGGTTGGAATTGGGGGTTTCTATTAAAATTAAAATATAAAATCAAACATCATTAAACAACTTTAAACACTTTAATCAAATCTTACATGCGGAGGACTGAGTAATAATTCATGAAAATCTTTAAGACATGGCCTCAATGCAATCAGTGTATGATTAACACTGACAGAAATACGCTCAGCATCCAGTGCTGTCACTTGCTCGTGTGGTTCCGGCCGAAAATAGAGAGACGATTGCTCAGTGGCAGGTAACTGAGTCGCAGTTGTACCTTGCTTTTTAAATTCTAGTAGTGCTAGTAACACCGAAATTCCATTAACTAAGCAACTTTCGTTTTTCTCCCCACGAAATATGTGCGTAAGCAAATCTGTAATAGTTTCACTCCTGCGAAAAAATTTTTTAAAAATTAATTTTATTGATAAATTTAATTAAAGAAAATTACTCACGCTTCGAGGGTCTGTAACAAAGGATCGAGTTCGGCCTTCTCTTGCAATTGCGACATCTGTTCTCTAGTGAATCGAACGATATCGGCCAATGCTTGCGAGGCATTTGAATGCCGTTCCTCATCACTCGTAGGATCAATTAATGCAATTAATCGTTGAATTACCCGCTGCTCATTTAACCACTAAAAATATAATTAAAATTTAAATCGAATTTTGTTTATATAAAAAAAACAAAATTACATTTAAAAGTTGAGTTCGTAGATTCCCATTTTCAACGCACGTTACAAGTCTTAAGAGTAAATCCATAATGGCTGACGTATTTAGATGAGAAATTAATAAATTAATGAAATCATCTTTGGCTTTAAGAAACTCTAAAACCTAAATATTTAATAAAAATAAGATTTCGTTTTAAAATGAATAGAATTTTTAATACCACTTCAGTTTTTCGCATGATTAAAATACTCATGGTTTTACTAAAAAAACTCGCTAATAGAGGATTAAGCGGTTTTTCCGTTTCGAGAAATGTATACAATTTAGAAAGTAAAGCTTCATCACTAGCTAAACTGTCATTTATCTGTTGCACGTCGGATGTAAGCAATTCACAAGCAATATTCGAATACCTAAAATTTAAAAAAAAATTCAATTTAAATATTTTAAAACATTTTTTTCAAATCCCTTACTTATATCTTAATTTTTCTTCCACATCATCAGGAGGTTCCATGATAACTAAATTGACCATTTCTTCCATGATTTCAGGCCGTATTAAGCTAAAAAAAAAATCAATTTTTAATTTTAAAAATTTATTTATGCAAATTAACTTACAAATCGGTAAGTTTTTTATTCTGCGCTTTACATTCCTGCAGAATATCATCTTCGTCCATTAATTCTTGTAACGTCACATCCTAAAATAAAAATAAAATTCATTATTTACATAAAAAATAAAATTTTTAATCAAATTAAGTTTCCCTGCATCAAATATAATACTTAATTATATAAAATTGGTCAAAGTTCCTATTTTATTGTATGATTTCATCGACCGTGTAATCAGTCTTACACGCTTATACTTACTTCCTTAGTCAAAATCGTATCTATACTCGATGTTGATACTAAATTAAATTTCCAAAACATGGTCGAAATCGATCACTATTAAAAAGAAAAAAAAAATTCATTAGAAATTTACAAATAAAAAAATTTTTAATTATTTTTACACGTTGCAATGCAAATAAAGTGAAACTTAATATAATCGTTATAAATGTTGATAATACGTTAATGAAATGTTCAAAACGAAATTAAAAATTAATACACAGCTTTTTGCTCGTTTTAAAACTCACCAAAATCACGCAAAAGAAAATTTCCAGTCTGTGCTTAGCTCTCATTGACAAGACTAGTTTATAAATTTAGGCCTAACCTTCAACACCGATATGATTAACAAACCGAGGCAGTCACTGTATAATTCTAATTTTAAGATAAGATGTTTCACGGGACTTTAAGAAATGTCGACTTTGTTTAAAATTAAGATGAAATGAAACTGTTTTCATAAATTGGGAGCGGGAACTTGGACCTCAGGCCAAAATGGCGTTACACAGAAATAATATCCCATAATACGTTGCGAACTTGACAATTTTTGACGTTTGATGATCGTCTATTTATTCCACGAAAATAACCGGTCGAATAATATGACGTCACAATCTATACTACTTCCCACATCAATAACATCAAATCTGACGTAAATCTCGGGTTAACGTGTATCTTATTGAATAAAGTTCTAAATTAAATATAAATACTCCTAACACAAAAATCCTTGTTTTTCACAAAAAATAAAACAAAAAATTTTCACATATTAATTAAATTTAAATTAAATTAATTTTTCTTTGAAGCGATAGAAAAATAAAATTTAATAAAAAACTAAAAACAACAAATCTAAAATTGGGGTCAGTTTTCTTTATATTTTCATCCATCCTTGAAGAAGAAACATTTGAACGAGATCCACCCTGCCTTTGTTTCACTCTACTTATTCCTTTTTTAAAAACTCGAACTTAATAAAACCTCATTTTATCCCCAACCCATAAAAATCCAATTACTCTAACCTACTGAATTTGAAAATACACATCAATTAACTTCATTCAATTAGATAATTGTCTAAATAAAAATAGCCTAATAAAAACGTACCTCTTTGGAGATTAATTTGAAAATACAAAGACCTTGTTAAAGGCTAGTCTAAACACAGCCATTGACTAGATGTCCCTCTATGGGAAGTTTTTGAAACTTTACCGGTAAAGTGTCATATGTCAAGGTGCTCGATAAAAGGTAGGTTATATGAAAAAACTAGACACGAATTTGGAAAATATAATTCGATGACGTTATGCTACTGTATCATTCATGCATTTTTTATTGCTTTACTGTCGCTACATCGAGCTTATCTTCGCCATACCACGCACTCGTGCTTAAAGTTTTCGATTTTAACTCTGACATGTCCATGTGGGCAACATGGCTCCCTTAACACAACTTAGGACTAAGCGAACCCATGTTTATACACATTTAAACATTTTCCCACATTGACAGCCTGAATAGAAGCTTAATTTAGATATTGGGCTGGCATATTGAGAGGTCCTGAACGTATAAAGAAGGTAATGATAGTGTGTAAATGGGAAAAGAATCGGGAAAAAAATACCCTTCGAAAATGGAAGGAGATGAGGTTATGTGATAAATAGCGATTTAAATTGTAAATCGAAGGTGTGATTTTAGGGAAATGCGATTGGAATTGGTGGTTTACACCGTGTTTCGAATGGGGAGTAAGTGTAAAGTGCTGTTAATGTTTTTGGAAAATAATTTTCTTTGTTTAGTAATACGCGTGGTTTGGTAAAAGTGACATGTGTTTCAACCGCTGTTACTCGCCCTATTTTCACATATTCTCAACTAAAATTTTAATATTTGACTGCAGAATTTTACAATTATTAATGGAATTTTACTAGTAAAGTAAATAATATTTAATTTTAAAATATAACAATTTTTTTTTCCATTTTTTTTTTTTTTTTTTTTTGTTGAAAAGTTGGAATTTTGAGAAAATTATAAGGAAATTTATATTTTAATTTTTATAAATGTGTCCAAATATGTCCTTTAAGTGTGTAAATATCACTTTAAGTGATTAATGTTTGAAAATGAATTTTATTTTTAATTTATTCAAATGAATGGAATTTTAAATTAATTTTTTTTTTATAAATTATTAAGGGAAAATATATGACATTATAATTATTATTTAAGAATTAACAAAATTCTTAATTGACCCACCCATTTTATTTAGGACAATTATTTTCTTTAGAAAATAAAAAAAATTTATTTTTATGTCTTAAAGTTCATATTCAAACCAATGATCGACTTATTGGGGAGTTAAATAATGATGAAAGAAAAGCGTTGAAACGAAATTCTGTCGATTGGAAGATGTTTACAAACATCTTTAAATGGTTGAAAATATTTATCGAAAATTTTGAGTTGAAAAATCTTTTTTTTAAGCAAAGCCTTGATCAATATGAAGGTCTTGTCTCGTTCGACATTTTCATGATGCATTGGAAAAACTGGATATTTATTTATATCTCTTTAGTTTGACCTACTTTCAGCAGACTAACGAATAATAAAAAAAGGGTGAATCATTACTATTTTATTTCCTTAAAATTGGAATTATAAATTAATTATTTATAGAATTACCAGAAAAAAATTTTTTTTTTGTTTTAAAGAAAATAGAAATTTAATTGATTAAATGTTGTGTGGAGAAAAATATTTATTTTTGAATTGACTTTTGGACTGGATATAAGAAGTGTCAATAAAAGAAAACTAGTTGAAATCAGCTTTCATCTTTACTATTGCACTGAAACCTGATTCGTCCAATGAAATTCTTTTTACGATTGTCTAAAATAATTAAAAGGTTTCAAATTACAAAATGCGGAAGAAATTAAATTAATATTATTTTAATATTGTTTTTATAATTTATAAAAAAAAATTTTTTTTTTATAAATTGATTTAGTTGAATTAAAATATCGATGTGGAAATCTATAAATCTTTAAGTTGAGTGTTTTTTAAGGTAAAATTGGGTTTTTTATAATTTTCGATGGACGTAATGAGATTTTATTAATTTATTAATGTGATGAAGACAAATCAATTAATATCGAGAACTGCAAATGTGCTGAATTTTGAGTAATTAGTATTTTTCATAAATAATAGGTTGAAAAGATGAAAAATTAAGTGGAGCTTTTATCGATTGAAGGTTGAAATTTTGCTATTAATGATATAAAATGCTGTAATGTATGAGTAAAGTGTTGACAATTTGAAGGGAATAGGTTACAAAGGTATACAATTTAATGCAAATTTATTGCAACATTTTTAAAAAAAAAATGTAAATATTATTTTAATGTTTCAGTCTTTAAATTATACATTAATCCTCAAAAAAAACATTTTTTTAAAAATCCAAATTACCAGAGACTTGAGTGAAATATTTTTTCAACAAAAATAATTTTTTTTCAAAACGAATCATAAATTAAGGAAACTTAATTATGTGATTTTTTTAAAAATGCTTAAAATTGATTTAGTAAATGGAAGAAAAGAATATAAAAATATAGAGCGAAATAATAGTATTAAAAAAAAAAAAAAGTAAAAGTAAAGCTCTTTTGAGAACATCCTATATTGAAACGGTTCAATCTGCACTAACTACAAGGCCAGTGAGACCCAGACAGATTCAGACTGTGTCTACATCGCCGCCGCCAGCTCGTATTGATCCGTGGTTACTGGCTCTCATCCGTTGCCTGCCATGCCGGCTCCATGAAGCAGTAGTTTGCGAGTGAGCAGCAAAGGATTGCAATGACAGTGTGTTTAGAAACGATACTTGTCTATTAGTGTCTACGAGAATAGAGTAAGGTTGAGCTTGGTATGTTTTTTATTTTTGGTGCGCAATCTTAAGTAATATTTGCATTCTCAACTTGGCTGCAACGAAGTTTAATCAATTTATGGATGGTTGATTTGTGTGTCTGCATTTGCTTCGAGGGAGGCTCGAATGATGTTTAAGTACTAATATTACAATTGTGTTTTTTCATTAATTGTTAGGAATTATTTGTAGGTGCGAATGATTTATTTATGGCAGTTTATTATTTTTTTTTTTAAATAAGTAAATATGGTATTGACCTACTTATTTGCTCCAGCATTCGAGCCTTGTAAATGGGAAGACGCAATTTGATTTTTTTAGAAATGGATTTTAGAGATGATTTTTTTTTTTAATTTTATTTTTATTTTGTTTTATTTTTGCAGGTGAGATCTGAGTTTGTCATTTCTGTCAACTTTTCGACTGGTTTTTCGAGGAATTTGTGACTATGTTTAGTTTTCATAAACCGAAAATATACCGTTCGAACAGCGGATGCTGCATTTGTAAAGCAAAGTCTTCGAGTTCGCGATTTACGGATAGTAAAAAATACGAGCCTGAGTTTGAGCAATGTTTTAAGATCAACGAAAAACGATCGGGTGAAATTTGTAACGCGTGTGTGTTGCTGGTTAAGCGATGGAAGAAATTGCCACCAGGACACACTCGAGACTGGCATCATGTGAGTTGAGATTTGTGTTTTTGTTTTGGATGTTTTATTTATTGATTATTATTTAGGTTGTGGATGCTCGAGCTGGACCTGGGACGAAATCGTTAATGAAGTATAAAAGCAAGTCCAAGTTGAGCAAACGGCCTTCGAAAAAGAACAAAATTAAACGTATAGTCAAGCGATGCACGACGCCACCACCGCCACCCAGTCCCGGAGGTCTTTCGGACGATATTACAGGTTGATTGATTAATATTTGGAAAATTGAAAATGTTTAAATTTAAATTTTGTGTTGTTAAGTTGGGGAAGAATGTTTAAGTGATAGATCTACATATACTCCAAGCCCAATTCCTAGCGATGGTTCTGAAGATTCGTATCCTGCCACTCATTTAAAACGAAAAATGATCAAAAAACGAATGAAGGCTTTAAGAAGAAATAAATGCGGCTCGTCACCAAAGAAATTTAGCTCTTTTGTCGATATGAGTTTTTGGAAAAAGTATGTTTTATGTGAAAATCAGTGGTTTTATGCGTTAAATTTTTTTTTTGTGATATTTAATTTTATTTTATTTTTGGTAGGGAAAAAGTATGTTGTGGAATAGTGTTCATCGGTCCTGGAGGTGGTGTTATCATCGATCAAACATTGTTTCGTCCCTGCCAGAAATGCAAGAAGGAACAGGATTCGGCCTCGAATAGCGAATTTGAAGCTGCTCCAAGTTCATCCTCTGAAATCTCATTGTCAAGTAACGATATTTCGTCACAACCTGTTAAACATCCTTTCTATTAATGAAGGCTTATGTTTAGGTATATTAATTAATTATTTTTTTTCTTTTTTTTTTTTTTTTTAAACCGAAATTTAA
>JAQFZU010001469.1:0-13301 GCA_034696185.1 Henia vesuviana | reverse complement strand
CAGTGAGGTAAGTATTGACAATCAGAGTAAGAATTTGAACGAGTGAATAAATAGAGACATAAACCGGAAGCACGACAGAGTGTGTTTGTTATTGTAATATATTCCAATCACCAAAGGGAAATGAAGCAGCGACTTACATATACGAGTGGGAGTGAGAACAGAAAAAGGGTGCGAAAAAGATTAGACCGAGATGAGATGCCGAAGAGCAAGCAAGCATCGTTTTCATTACTATATTACTCTATTGTTATTTTGTATTTAACCAGTTAGTATTAAACGTTCATTTATTATTCGAAATACCGAGTTACATTAATGAGTAAAGAAGTAGAGAAGTTGAATAATACCGCAGAAGAAGACGAGACGAGTTACGAGTACGAGCGAGTTTTGGCGGGAAGACGATCCATCTACAGAACTTAAATGCGCATGTTTGTGAGGTAGTAGCAGAAGTAAATAAACATACCCATGTACCATGGTAGGGGGTATCCATGGGTATATTTATTTACTTCTGATAGTAGTAATTATAACATACTCCCACCTTTATTTTTAATACAATTTTGGTTATTGAATATTACAAATGATAGGAGTAGATTATTCTATCAACCTTGAATATTACAAAACATTAAAAAAATAGCAAAAAAGTATATCTAAAACCTAACAAACTTTCAATCTGGTTGCAATTTGTAACTTTGTATTTCCATTGACATGTTTGTTTCTCGATATCCAAGTCTAAGCCATTAGGACATCGCAGCATATGCAGTTCTGCAGTTCCTAAACATCGCCCTACGTCACGGCAATCACTGTCTGCTGAGAGTCGGAATCAGGCATATAAGCCAAAAACTCAAAGTTTTTGGCTACACTCTTAGAAAAAAAGATGTAGGTGAAGCCTGGCACACACCTATTCAGGAAAAAACAACACATATACACCTTTATAGGTGTCTGCCAGGCTTCATTAGTATAAATGTACTCCATAAGAGTGTATTCTTGGCCTGACAGAACGGGAATTAATTCTTTTTGATCTTTTCATGCTAATACATTTATTACAATTGATTTATTTTTGAAAACTCAAATTTGCTCCCTGGCAACTAGCGCCAAGGAAATGGAATTGTTATGCTAACAATAGACCGAACGCAAAACAAGATATTTTCCGCTAGGATTTATTTTGGAAGCGGTTTGACTCCTTAACGGGCTTTAAGCCAAATGTATTTTACAGACCTCTTTTTTAAATAATAGAATTTTTGTAGAATAGATTTTTAGTTTTTCTATTATTAATATCAAATTTTCAAATAGAAATTTATAGCCAAGCAATGAATACAATACTACCAGAGTAAAAAAAATTTTTATAACATCATAACAAAACAAAACCTTTTAAAAAATAGTAAAAATACACATTCATAAAATTGACCTATGGCAACTTTTCTAAACTTTTGTGATGTAAATTCATCTATAATGTCATTATAATCTAAATTTTGTACTCCCTCACTTTCAATATACAAGAGTGCTAATGATATCCACAGTGCCGTCTTTACAAATAGGCGCACCTGGGCAGTGACCAGGGCCTCATGCTGGGATATTGCCTTTGATTGAATAAGGCTGGTAGGGCCTCTGTGCATTGATTTGCCTAGGGCCTACAATGCTGTTAAGAAGACCCTGGATACCCAGGCTTAAAAAAAATCCTGGCTTTTTGGGCCTCTTGTAAATTCCGGACCCTAGGCCATGCCCTCGCGAGCCTGGGCAATAAAGACCACAATAGTTATAAAACAAACTAACTGATTTATTTCTAGTTTAAACATTAAAATTAAGGTACATCGCAACGTGTGAGGTAGAAAAGAAATAATAATAAAAACGCGCTAAAACTCCGATTCTTATACTGTGCTCTTCGCTACGTAATCATTTTGTCCTCCGTCTATTGATAATGATAAAAGTGTATATTAACACATAAAACAACAATAATCAATCAATAAATTATAACCAACTGTCTCACATTTGATACTGTAGAACATTAATACCAATTAATTTTAACAATTTTTCTGGTTTTAAAATTTTTTTAAAAACTCACAATTTTTGTTCATATTTTTATTTATTTGTGAAATCTAAAACATATTATTAGAAAGGTTGCAGCCCAAGTTGTAAACAGAAACGTGTAAACAGGCTCAAGTTCATGTTTGATGTTCAAACATAAGAAAAAACACGTTGCAGCGAAAGTTCACTTTAAAATGAATTGTGAGTAAACTTGGAATTGTGGGTAATGGTATAAAACAGTGTGAAATCTCAACGTTTAGACTGAACTTGTCACTTTGCTACAAGTTAAAAACACCATCTTCAAACTTCTAATTTAAAAAAATGGCGCTGCCAGACGTTTGACTTACACGCTTTAGGGGGATAAACTTGGGCCGCAACATCTATTATCTTGTGCTTAGAAAAAGTAACTTCAATTGTAATAAGAAAACCAGTAACGCAATTACAATTTTACAAAAGTAACTGTAACAGTAACATTTACAAAAAAGGTAATTCACTGCAAAATCACTTATTTGATTGTTTAACACGATCCATGTAGTCCAACACACCAATGCTTGGATCTGGTAGTTGAAACTTGTTCCGAGTTACAGATTTCAACAATTACATCACAAAATGTGATTTTTCACTCAAGACATTTAGTAGTCGATTTCAATGACAACCATGAACTTTAAAACTTTACTTTTGATACAGTCTTGATACAAAGTAGTTGTGTTTCTTTTTGCTAGGCATTAGGCCTTAAGCCTTTTTATTTAATATTGCAAAGGAAAAATGCAATAAATGGCGCCTGAACAGGGACACATTCTTTTTTCTTCACTCAATCTCTTTCAAAGGTCTCGCTCTTTCACATAAAAAATAAAGGTATTGTGCGTAGATATTAAATAGTTTTAGTGCATGATTCCTTACTCTTGCAAAATGGAATGTTTGCAGTAAGACTTAACTAGACATGGATTGAGAGTATAGGGTTAGGAAATAGGCTTACTACAATAACACTTATTTATTGTTTATATATATTAATATTTTTCTTTATTTTATTTGAGCATTGTGGAGCAATAGCTCTTCATTTTGTTTGCTGGAATTTACATGCTAGAATACGGAGCAATAGCTCAGAGCCTCACACACCACCGGTCAATGGAACAGACCAATAGGTCTGTTCCATTGACCAGACCAATAGGTTTAAAGGAATTATAGATCATTGATGGATGGACAGCAAGGACTTGAGAGAAGAATACTCTTAGTGTTTAAATAGAAAATAAAATAAAAATTATTGTGACCTGCTACAAAATAAGATACACTTAAGATTTTGATGGGCCCTAATTAGTATTGGAACTGGATGATGTTCCACCTAGGACAGGTTAGTGATTGGTAATACAACCTTGGCATACTGGTTGCTAAACGAGGCATTAGGTACATTAAGGGTCACAGGACCCAAGTTGACACACACACAATTATTAGTTGGACATTTAGAAGACAAAAGGGAAATCCTTCCATTTTATCGATATTGATATAGTGACCTGTTAACAAAAGCCAACTCCTCAACTAAAACCTCTGCAGCGACAGCAGGTCCTAGCGGCACAAACCCCTATCAAGTATTGACGCAGATTGGACCATTTAGGAGAACCAATGCAAAAGATTGGACTTTGTGGCTCCATCACCTTAAAAATCACGCTAGACTGTGTGGCACAGTCGCCGACCCCGACATGATGAAGTCTCTCTTCTTATCGGCTGTGGGGGAGGAAACCTTCTTCCTCTTATATAATCTGGCAATTCCAGAAGACATTGATAATATTACATACAATCAATTATTGTCATTGATCAAGGATCATTACAAACCGCCGTTGCAACCAGTAGTGGTCAGATTGCAACTGCGGAATCGTATGAGAGAGAAGGGGGAAAATATTTCGGACTTTGTTGCGGCCATAAAAGGTTTGGCCGAGAAATGTGAATTTGGGGGAAAGGACATAGCTGATAGATGGTCCTTGACCAATTCATAGTGGGTATGGGCGATAGCGCAATAATGTCCAGATTATTGCGACAGGAAAACCTTACATTGGATAACGCTGTACAGATTGTGCAGGCCGCTGAGGCAGCACGGGAGAATATGCGCACGATAGTGGCGGGTGCGTCCGCACAGGTGGAAGGCACACTACAATATGTTGAGAACAGGAGTAACAGGGGTTTTTCTCAGAATTCCCGAGGGAGACAGTTCCAAAGTGTAAGGCGGGCCCTGTTTCTCAGCGCCCAATGGTCACATGTTGGAGTTGGAAGGACTGGTAATTTTGCTAGGGATTGTCGTGCCCTTTTCTCTTTCCCTAGTAATTGTTGTGGGGGGGAGCGGCCTGTATAGTCCGTTAAGGAGGCTATGGAGGTCTATGAGATCCAATAATGGGATTTATAGGGGTGGACGCCCCCTATACAGTAATTGGGTAGAGCAACCTAGTAATGATGCTTGTATATCCGCTCCGCGGGATACAGTAGCTACACAATCGCAATAGAGACAGCGATCCACTCCTGTTTCCCAAATAGTGGAGGATAGGAATGGATTTGTCGATAATTTCGAACAGGAATATTTGTGGTATTCCACTTCTGAGGATGACCCACCATTCTTTACAGAATTAAGACTCAATGGAAGAAGAATTCCTAACAATTTAGACACTGGCACAAAATTCTCAATTATGTCCCAGCAAGTTTTTGCAGATATTTGGAAAAACACATAGGTCAGGGTAAATCCTACCACTGCAAAGTTGAAAGGATACTTGGATGAGAACATCCCAATTCTAGGGACCTTTGAAGTTCAAGCCTAAGTGAGAGGGAAATTTTGTAAAATTAATCTTATTTTATTTAGTCAAAGAAAAAGGAATCATTCTTCTAGGGAGGCAAACCATTCATAAATGTAACTTGTCACAATGCAGAGGCCCCCCTGAGCATATTGGGTTAGTAGACAATTTAGTTGCGTCTGAGTTGGTTAAGAATGAGACGTCGGTGGAAAGAGACACCAAATTATTACTGAGAGAGTATGAGGACTTATTCCGGGACTCTATGGGAGTGTACAGTGGGCCGGAGGTGGAACCTTACTTAAAGCCTAACGCCAAACACAGATTTTTTAGAGCACGTCTCGTTCTATTGGCTCTCCAAGGAGCGGTTGAAAAAGAAATCAAAAAACACATTAGAGATGGGCTATACCAACCCATCACCTTTTTTCACTGGGCCACACCATTGGTAGTGGTAAAGAAAAGCGATGGCCAAATACGGTTATGTGGAGACTATAGATCTACTCTTAACCAGGCCATTCTTCCGGATCCATATCCACTCCCGAGGATCCCGGATATTATATCTAAGTTTGCTAAAAAGCAGTATTTTACGAAAGTAGATGTTAGGCAAGCATAGTAGCAAGTAAAATTGACACAGACGAGCTCTATGCTCGTGGCGGTCAATACTCACAAGGGTTTATTTGCAGTGAGGCATCTCCCGTTCGTAACTATTTCCTCTAGCGGCGTGTTTTAGCGGATAATGAACCAGCTTTTTGCAGGAATGGAAGATGTTAAAACCTATTAGGATGACATTATTATAGCCTTCCAGACATTGGAAGAGCACTACCGGTCTGTAGAGGCCGTCTTGGAAAAATTAAAAGATGCAAATTTTAGGATTGTTAGGGATAAATGTGAATTTTTTAAGCAAGAGCTAGATTATTTGAGATTTCATATCACCGAATTTGGAATTGCCCCATTAAAAGCAAACATTCATGCCATTTTAAAGATGGCAGCTCTTAAGAATGTGGTTGAATTAAGGTCTTTTCTGGGCATGGTACAGTTCTACCTCCCTTTCTTTCCTCATTTTGCAGAGGAAGCGGTGCGATTGAGATGGCTACTGCAGGCCGATGCTGCTTTTGTTTGGTCCCAGGAATGCAAAGAAGCAACCCAGCACATTAAATGCATGATAGCATCTCCTGGTCAGTTAGTGCACTACTTTTTGAATCTCCCAGTGGTATTAGTGGTAAGTGCAAGTCCAGTTGGAGTCAGCGTGGTGTTAAATCACCTGGTTGATGGAGTCAAAGTTCTGGTTGCATTTGCATCCAAAGCGCTACCCCTTACAGTCAGACTGATTGTGAGGCTTTAGCCATAGTGTATGCCATTCAGAAGTTTCACCAGCTTCTGTGTGGACGGTCATTTACGATAGTAACTGACCATAAATCGTTGCTGGGGATTTTCAACACCACTCGACCCATTCCCGACATTATTAATCCAAGATTGCTGCATTGGGCACTAATCTTGTCTGGATACACCTATACATTAATACATAGGCTAGGCATAGAAGTGCCTTGCGCTGACGCGTTGAGTCGTTTCCGTAATAGACAAGCCATAGAAATGATTCAATGGGAAAAAGACCTTGAGAACCAAAGAGTACAGTTTTTGAATGTGGAGGTAGCAAGTATTGTTGGCCCACGGTTAGTAGAATTCGAAGTTTTACAGGATCTTCTCATGCATCAGGTGATCCATTATGTTCGTAACGGCTGGCCTAAAATTGTAGAGAAAAAATATCGCCCATTTAAGTCAAGAAAAAACGAGCTCTCATTAATGGGGAATATATTGTTATGGGGAGATAGAGTGGTGGTTCCCACCATCCTTAGAGAAAAGCTCCTAAAATTGATGCATGAGGAACATCCAGGAATTGTGGCAATGAAAGCAAAAGCGCGTGATTTAGTTTGGTGGCCTGGTTTCTCAGCTGATGTCAAGAACCATGTAGCTACATGCAACCAGTGTCAAGTACAGCAACACATGCTCCCTTGGAATGAGCCAGTGGTCACGACTCCATCTAGATTACGCTGGTCCTATGGCCAAGAAAATGTTCCTGGTCATGGTAGATGCGTACTCTGGATGGATCCATGTGTCTATGGTTTCGGGTTTGTCCTCCACCAATGTGATAAAAATCCTGCATGGAAAATTTGCGGAATTTGGTCTGCCTGCCACGGTAGTGTCCGACAATGCTAGTATTTCCCGGTCCTCGCATCAATTGTTCTATACATTACTTCTCCTTGTCGAGCCAATACAGATGCTGGAATCCATGATGGCTTGCCCGCTTGATATGAGCGGGCCCACACTAGTTCGCCAGGTTTGATCACTATGTTTGCTAAGAGTCTTCCTGGGTTTTTGGAGCTGGTGGGTTCCGCCTCTGTCGACTAGTTACATGTAAAGATGTAACTAATTAAAAAGGGGGGGAGCACTGTGATGTATTTGGACCTACACCACAAAAAAGAAAATAACAATTAATAATAATTAACAATAAATTGAAGAAGTTGTTGACAGAAGGCACCCTCTGTTTTTTCCCAGGATTGTCACGGTAACGATCAAGAGGAAAAAGCTCACTCAATCCAGTCTTGGTATAAAGTAGTTGTTTTTCTTTTTGCTAGGCATTAGGCTTTAAGCCTTTTTATTTAATATTGCAAAGGGCAAATGTAATATTACCCGAAAAACAGGACTTTAGTAATGAGTAAACAAAGGAGGAAAATTCACAAGACTGCTTATCTATTAGTTCCTTCTCTTTGACTAGTTTGCTCACCATGTAGGGTTAGTGCACTTAGTGTTTATACAACCTCATATAAGAAATGGCAAATAGAACATTTTATGACGTCACCAATGTCGAGCCTTACTAATCGATAAACAAAAATTGCAAGCTGATCATAAATTTGAGTGAATCATTACAAATGGCTAAAACATGACATTGGTAAGTAGTTAATTCTAATTCTAATTAAGAATTGATTCCTCTAATAATAGTAACAAAACTTATACATGAATTTGCACAAATTTTTAACCATTTAACAATAAATAAATGCCCAATTATGGCAGTAGATGGCACTGATTAATCTCGTAGTATCACAGCCATCTAGAAACACATTCATATTTAATGCAAGTGAATAATACAGTTTTTAAACCAAATTTATCACTTTTTATGCATTTTTATCTCAAATTAAATTACTACAGACTAATAAACATGTATTAGTCAATCTTTCAACTGATACATCTTTCTTATTTGTGAACAAAATTTGTTTCTTTGTATTAAGTATCCTAGGATACTCGATACACTGCTGTATTCGTATTTATTCTGTCAGGCCAAGTAGGCATCAGCATTGGGATCCATTATTGATGTTAGTATACACTTAGTCAATGATAATTTTAATGTCACGGAACATCTTCCACCGCCAGAGGAATAGATTCCTGTGGCGATAGAGTAAATGGTCATCTCATCAGCTGAAGAGGAGATGGAAGAAGAGTGTACCTCTCTCTTCTTTGACAACTAATGTTTTTGCGTTTTATTTTTCATTATTATTTTTTTTGTTTTGTCTTTTTGTTGTTTCTTTTTTTTCCAGGTTTCTGAAGATCAAATTTTCCAAACTTTTCCGTTTTTTTATTATTTTATCTTTTACATAATCAATTTTTCATTTTATTTTTTGCCATTTTCCAATTATTATTTTCTTTGTACGTATGTTTTTATTTTGTTTTGAGAAAGTCGTTTTAGAGCCACTGCGATTCCACTATATCGCCTCGGGCCCCGTATTTTCTTTGTTTGCCACTTCATTTTTAAAATGGTGTGCCTAGTGCAGTCATTTGGACCCCCCTCCTGCACACCCGTCCATGTTGCCATAGTTTGCCGACTTACTCTTGGCAGGTCGATAAGCGGGGAAATGTGACCAATTGTCACTAGAGAGCAACATGGCCTCTAGTCACATGACGTTTGGGGCATGTCCATTACACCAGCTGGGAGGCTCAACCCCTAATCCATGGTCAGTCTGTGTCCACCCATCTAAGAGATTGGAACGGCAGTCACAAGTCTGGCTATTCGGCACATTATGCTGATGATGAGCAAGGTTGCGCAGTATAGTGTGGTGTGCGTGGCAGTGGTTGTACAGAGTTGTAAAAATATTTTTAAGTTTTATCAAATTAATTTTTTTATTTTTCAGGCTCAAGCGACTGCAATTGAATTTGTAAAGTATGAAGATATTGTACAAGACATAAATAATTATCGAGTAATTTAGTGCTTTATTAATGTGGTTAACAATGTTAAGTTTAAACTAGTTTTTATGTTTATCTATAAGGTTATTAATCCATCAATGAAAGGTAATATGGGTAAATCGAGGACCCAAAAGTTGATTCGGCATCTTTTAGTAAAACAAATTGGAATTGATATGTCAGGCTATTTTGTTATAACTAAAAAGACTCTGCTTACTGTAATGTAATAACTGAATTAATTTATACATTTATATTAATATTGAAATTTTTTTTTCCAGTTTTTGACAACATTACTCACTTACATTGTTTTAGTATTTCAAACACAATAATTGCTGTAATTTTATTGGAGAGAAACTGTTGGAAACTTATCAACGTTTTATTGTTCAAAATATTATCATTGTGCAATTTTGATTCGGTGTTGCTTTTCCGGGTTGCTTTCTCGGGTTTTCCAGGTTGTAGCTTTGTGGGATTTCTTTTATAAAAACAAGGAATACACTGAATAATTAAACTGCTGTTTAGTTTAATTTTCTTTAAAAAAATTATCAATTTTCTTTAAAAAGATAAAGAATACCTGAGGACAAGGAGGAACAAAGGGATGTGTGGGTCCTGTGCAAGATGCAACTGATCATACCAAATATAAGGTCAAGTTAATTTTTATTGGTTGATTATTTAATCACGTGTTTCAACTGTATTTAATTTCTAGTTGTTAGTATGTAATGGTTCTTGCTTCACTGTCGGCTAGGTACGGACCCTAATGCTGCAGATTCACAATAACATCACTAATGGATAAACGAAGACAGACGCGAGACTTGTGTGTTTAGGCTTTTATTAGTTATAGGCCGCGACACACATCACCGTCTTGTTCCCGCTTACCCTCTCTGTTCGCCAGCCACAGGGCAATAGCCGAAGCTATCAACACCTTGCCATATAACTTTGCTCTTTGCATCCCAGCTACGTGATTCGGTCGTATGTGCACTTCATCCACCGTGCCACAACCATCGTGTCCAATGCATTACGTCCTGGGCAGCCCCGATCGTCATCTTGACTGGAACAGCCAGATCTGTGCCACCCATCTTATCGCTAAGACCGGCAGTTGCAGACTGCCTGTTCCTTGTGGCTGAGCCCCCCAGGTCGTGCGAATGAACGCGCCTCAGAGATCGGGGGTTCATACTGCCCTTTAGTGACGACTGGTCACAAGTAATAAATTAGTTAGTTCTTATTAATTGCATTAACGATTGCCTCAATAGACACAACAACATTATCATTGGTGTGCAATGCACAGTAATAATAACATAACTAATGAAATTTTTTGTTGAAATTATTTTTACTAGTGTACCTGTTGAAATATTGAAATATTTTTGTTTTATTGTTAATATTTGGATTTTTTCTAAGACAATAGAAACAAGATGCTACATCCAGTTCAACATGTGTTAACCTGTGACTGTCATCCTGATATAGACTTCTTCTAGAAGCTTCTGTAGCCAAATGTATAAACGTTCTCTTTGTTTGAATAAAGCAGTCTTCTCACCCTCTTTAAACAGTCAATAACTGTGTGCTATCTCTCTTGTTTAAATCCACAACAACATTTTAACAGATTATGAACCCAGGACTTTAAAATAAACACAACTGTTTTTTAAAGTTTCAAAGTGACAAAAATTTGTTACCAAGACTGGATCAGCCAACTGAAACTGTGGATTTGGCCAAGCAGAACTTTGAGAAAAAAAACCAGCAAACCAAAGTGGAAACCCAAATCGAAGAAACTGAAATAGAAACTGGCCCAACAATGGCCCAACAAATTATAGCATTGCCAAATCCAGTGCTAAACAACTTTAAAAAGCTGAAAGGCTGTGCAAACTACAGCAAATGAAACTTTACAATCACATTATTTGGAAGATTGTGATGTATTTGGTGTCTGTGATGGATCCATAGTGGCTACAGCCAAAGATAAGAAAGCAAGATCTGTAATAGTGAGTAGTGTGAAAAGAAATATTATAAAAGATATTCAAGAGTGTTCAACTGCTGGTACCAAGTTTTTGCTAAGTCTTGTTGTGCTGCCTTTTCGCGATTATCGAATTTTGTATTTTATTTGGGATTTTGTTTAATGGAAGTTTGTCGGCCAACAAAGAGAATGTCTCAGCTTTGGCTGAGATCGGCAATTTTTGTCGGAACAAGAAGAAACTATACAGCTGATTTAAACCAGAACAACTCATTTTATTCTAGTTATCAAATTTAAGTACAAAAACACGAAGCCAAGGCTCTTACATTATTAATCACATAAACTACAATGTAACGAACAGTCTAAAATAATATTTACGGTTTCCTTTAGTGGAGACTCAGCTCAACACTAATGTGGTGGGATGAAGGTCCGCGTGGTACTCTAGCGCAGCATGCATCCTTGCTCTTTGCGAGCCTTATACAACGGTTTGTGGTAGCGCAATCCGCTTTGGCAATTCCTCACTTGGCCCCGGTCCTCGGTCACTCCTGTCCATTGTTTGGTTTTTCCAGGCTTGATCGTTGAGGTTCTGAGGGTTCTGTTTGTGAGTGTGTTTTGCTTGTTGGGTGAGTTCTACTGAGTTTCTGGTCGCCGGGACTTTTAAAGTCTTGGTTTCCTGGTGGAGAATTTGGGCAGATGACCCTCTGCCATTGGCCAGTTTGGCAAACTGGTCAACTTGTAAAAGTTTTCCACGGCTCGATGTCTCGAGCCTCAGGGGGTCCTCGTAACGTGAGAAACGAAAAAGAGCCATAAAGTTGGCCTCTCTGTTTCACATGGCAGGTGTTGCGACATTATGTCTATGTTTAACAAAGTACGAGGAGAACAAACGACGAGTAGGAGCTGAGCAGTAAGAGACAAAGGCAGAAATTGCAAGACGGAAGCAGGTAACCCAAATCATTCAAAATGAATGTTGCTTAGATGCAGATTATTTGCACATGACATGCAATTTAATAAGTTCTATTTTAGTCAAATATATTTTTTTACAATTTCTTTTTCTAACTGCAAAGAGAAAATAGATAATAGCTGAATCATACATATGGTAACTACATACTTAGGAGAGATCAGAACAAAAGAGATCTCGACAGGTCTTTGTTGGAATAAAATCTCCCAAATGACATTTTAAAGATGGCCGACTTGAAGTTGTGCCAATTCGCAAATGAATAAGGTGTGTCGTGATCCCAAATAATATAGAAATTATTTGGATCACGATAATATCGTGACCTCATCGTCACGCCCGATAGTAACACAATCAGTCGCCCTGACCACGGCCCTTCTCCCCTCGCTATTTGCAGAAACAACAAGGCTTGCGAGGCAAGACACTGAGTGTGGGCAAAAAGAGAGTCACCGACTAACACCCCTTCCTTTGGTCATCATTCCACCCATTGACCAATGGCGACTTGTCATCGCCTAGATTACCCCGGGCCCATCACCAGAGCACCAAGGTGATAAAAGGGCAGGCTACAGGAAGTGGCAACACTCAGAATCATACCCAAACCACAGAACAAACATCAGGAACAGAATCTCAACACCTCACTGTCAGGCCTATCGAAACCAAGTCAATGGATTGATCGAGGACAGAAGACATTTCACTGCTGCTTACATAAGAGCTAGACGATAGCCAAGTCAAATCGGAGAAGACTAGCATTCTCACATGGACGACATCAGCACCGGTGCTCGTACCTGGACCGCGAATCCATCCTCACGTGGAGCCTGGCTCCGTGAGTCAAAAATGATGCAACCCAAAACCACTAATTATAACTTGTTAATTTGTAAGAGCGCAAGCTCCATTTGACCAAATAAAATTGCTACCCGTTTGTGTTCTAAATACCGCCTTCGTGCAGTCTTTCTTTTATCGTAAAATCGCTGGGAGATAATCCCATTAGTCATCGAGAGTAAGTTTAAGTCACTGGAAATCCCAGCGCAACAGGTGGTAGCAATTAATTCTTTCAAATGAATGAATATTACCTGCCTAAAAACTTGTCTATTTGAGTGGAAACTCACACCTTCAGTGTGTTATTAATTTTAGTATAGTTAGAGTTAATATTAACCCTAACCTAAGGGTGAAAGCACATGTTTCTGTTACCTGATGCACTCAATACATAGTATCTGGAAGCTGGACTTTAGCCACCCCATCCAGATGGATAGAGAGGCATAGAGTCTTGTAAAGTGTGTGTTTAGCGTTAGAGGGCGCAACAATAAAGCAGTTGTCGTAATGGTTCCTCAATCAACTACACATCATTTCACATGGCGCAGTCGACACTCAAAATAATAATATTTTGGAACCTTAATCGTGA
>JAQFZU010001468.1:0-13303 GCA_034696185.1 Henia vesuviana | reverse complement strand
AAATAAACACTTAAAATACAATAATTCACTAATATGAATTATAAAATATAACAAAACAATAATGAATACGAAATACGGTTAAACAAAAACAATTTCAAACAATACAACTAAATATGATAGAAATTCGATCAAAACATTAACACTACTCTTCTTTTCTTTTTAAAAATGTACAGGGATCTAACTTAAAAAAAAACAAAAACAAAACACAAAAAATACATTATGTACACTATGTACACCACGGCGCCAAGAGACATCCCCCGGGGGTAGTGTCCGAAGAGCGCACCACACCCCAAACATTAGATTTTACACTCGCGCAGATGGCGTCGCTCCAGATGTTTATATCCAAAATCCGATTCGCAAGAGTGTTTACACCATTAGGGATCGATGGCGTGCCATAAAGGCGCAATATCGCCAAAGATTGTTCCATGATAGCTTGTAAAAGCCATCAAAAACATTGGTGGGGGTGGGGGGAGGAATTAACGGGAAGTGGAGAAAAAAGGCGAAAAAAGTAACAATAGAATAACAAAGAAAAAGAATCGTGTAATAAAATAATAAAAAAATATAAAATGAAAGTAGAAGAAATTGAAGGAAAAATAAAGAAAAAATGAAAAAAAAAACAAAAAAAAGATAGCAAAAGAAGCCTGCATAATTAATGTAAACAGAAACAAACTAAAAGTAAAAACAAAGTGAGAGGGGGGGGAATGGGTGTTGTGTAGGGTCTAATATTTTAATTGCGTATTGCGGGGTCGGTTGTTAAGAAAATAGCGCATACGAGAGTACGCACCTTAATCCCCACTAGACCCTACGCAACAGGTGGTAAGTTCGGTTGCGGGTTGCGAGTTAACCTTCGCCACCGCAAGAGCAAACTAAAAATCAAACAAAACGAAAAAGGAGCTCAAACTTACTCAGAACTATTCACCGAACGCATTGGTGAGTGGTTGATGGCCAGTGCATACCCCGAAAGGGAAAAAAAATGCAAGCCGAGAAAGTGTTTGGTGTCGGGGACAGTCGGCAACAAAATGACCCAGCCACCCAAGACTTGACCATTGGTCGATTGAGGCGATTGCCACCCATCATGTGAGGGGTAGATGACTCGCGAGTGTCGCAACCCTGCCTGGGGGCAAAAACAGAACCTAGGGGAGGGGGCGAGGGGTTAATCGCCAACCCTCAAGCTCAAAGTTGCCTATTTAAGCAACAAACCTCAAAACAGAAAAGAAAAAATTAAAATCAAACTTTTAAGAAAAGAAAAATAAAACTAAAGAAAATTAAAAATAATATTGAATAATTAAAAAAAAATAAAAAGTGAAGAGAAACGAAAATTATGGCGGCGGTTCGGGTTGGGAATGGGTTGTGGTATCGCTGGTTTGCGTACCTTGGGCGGCATGGGAAAGAGTAAAAAGGTTTTGAGCGTTTGGGCTAATGTGTAAGTTGGGGTCGATTATTCCCGAAAGCTGTAATGGTGACTGACTCGTGCTGGTCTCTCTCGGAGGCGAGAGCGACTCATGCACGGTGACGACCATGGGTTGGTTGGTTGTCGGCGATGCCAATTGCTGCGAAGAAGGGTTTGCTAGCGGCGGCCGCGGTGGTAATGTTGACGGTGGTAAGGTGCTGGTCTCGCCAGTTTGTTCTGTCGGAGACGGTGGTAACTGTAGAGACTGCTTTGTATTTGCTGATCCCTGTGGCGGCGTGGGTGGTTGCAACGGCGGTGGGTTGCCCTGGCTGTGTGGCAACGGTTGGTTGCTCGCCGCGGCGCCTTGGTTCCTCTTCTGGTTGCGCTTCTTTACTCATTCGCTAATCGAGCCGTTTGGGTTATTAACATTATCTGCCATTCTCTCTCGATTGCTTTTCACTTTTCTTACAAATTTAGGGTTGCTCAAAACTTTAGTTGCCTTAAATTTTAATATTATTCGATCTCGAACAGACCCACAAGTGTCGTGATCCGGTTTTAATTGACTAAATAACTAAATTTACCAAAATTGAGCATTTCTAAATTCCTTACTTGGTGAGAAACAAGATTAAGAATAAGACGTTTGATAAAAGTAATAAAACAAACTTTATTTAACTTTAAACTGGAGCTTGCGCTCTTACAATTATAGAATTAAAAGCGAGGTTGACATATAATTACTATCCAAATTGCGCTGGTCCTTTTGGTTCTTCATGGTCACGCGTCGGTGCTAGTACAGACTGATCCAACGATTTTCCTGGTTTTCCATGCTGTGGATGGCCTCTGTCCTCAGTCACTCAGTGCGTTCGTTGCAGGCAGTTTGATCGTTGAGGTCTTGTGAGGCTGTTCCTGGTTTGTGGTTTGGTCTGTGTGGGTATGATTGTATCAGGCGCCAGAGAGACTGTCGAACGGACAATGCTGCCACATGTTCGCACCTCAGGCGGTGCAGAGGCATGTGCTCAGCGGGGGAGGATTCTCAAGACAACAAAGCAACAAAAAATTGACGATGAGAGATTTTTTTTTGAGTAAATAAGTAAATATTAAAAAAAAAAACAAAAAAAAAAAACTTATAATAGAAATAATGAAAAGGGTGATTCGCAAAAACACCACGCAGATCGGTGATCTCACTGAGCTAAAACTTTAGCGGCAGGACACCAATTAAAAAAGTCAAGTGCCCTCTGGCAACATTAAACTGGAAGCGATCCCCAAAAAGACCATTGGGACTCCTCCACCCCCCAAATTAGACCCTAGAAAAAATTATAAAAAGTTATGGGGGTGGACTAATGAGCCACCACTCGCTTGGTAGCTACTCTATCGCAATCACCCGATTTCTTTTTTCTTCTCTACGTGACCCATCTTCCATGGAGCAAGTTTTGAGCGGTATTTTGAGCGCGACGGAAGAGGGGAGAACCGGCGCCTTCGTGGAAGAGGCGAACACGCCGATGGATCAGCCATCTGTCCTGCCCGACGCCGTGGCGATGGCGAACCCGCCGGAGGACCGCCGCCTTCTGGCGGTGGCCCCAAACGAGCCAACCAGCCCGGAGGACGCCGTCACCATGGGGACCGAGAGCCCAGCGTCAACGGCATCCACGACGAGCAGCGAGGCGCTGCAGGTGGGGGTCTTCCCCGACGAAGAACACTGGAGTAAGGAAACGCCTGCTGGCGAGGTAAGAAGAAAATGTTTTCTTTTTTTTGTTTATCAGTGTTCTTCTGATTGTTCTTTTTCCGATTTTTGGGGAGGAAAATGTTCCTATTTATTACGCTGGAATTTTTTTGACTGTGGGTACAGTCGCACTGCAGTTGTTCCCCTCTTACTTTCATTTTCGCGTTTTTTGTTGTTCATTTTTGTTTAACGAATTGTCTGCTGACTGACGGAGGGCATGCAGTATTGGCCTCACCCAGATTCTCAATTGAGAGTTCCCTCCGTTTCTTTTTACAAATTGCCCCCCAACTAGCGGCTGGCCACTCAGGTTATGTTAGGCATTCAAGGGTTGTAGTCCCACAATTTTTTTCGGTGAAAACATTGACCGCTCAAGCGGTTTGGCAACTGAATTTAAAAGGTCACCGAATTTTTCCCGCTGGAAAATAAATCGTTAAATCTTAAAAGATACAATTGAAAGAATACCAAAATTGTTGTCTCAACTTGCAATTTCGCGTGAAAGTTAATTCTCCGCCAACAGAAATTTTTTTTTTATTATAAACCTGTAGATTAAAACTAAATCAAAATTTTAAAAGTGGACCTTACAATTTAATCGAGATCGGTGATGCCGTAAGCTTTTGAAACTAGGGCAAATTTCCCGTTTGTTAATAGTCCAACCCAGGTTTCCATTGTGACCAACCGTTGGTGCCGGATTTCACTTCGTTTCTGTCTAATGATTAAAGACAAATTGTCATTAATTTTAAAATTCAATAGTTACAATTAACCCTGATAAATACGATTTGAAATAATAAACTTACCTTTTTAATGGCGCCGCATGTACCATCATACAAGTAGATGTGATTGGGTTGCATATAGCATTAACCGATTTGGTTGAGATCCTTTTTTCTTTTTCCTGTGAGAAAACAGAGAAAGATTTAATTGCCCTGATGCATAATTTTTATGAATAGCGTGATGTGTCAAGGCCAAATTTCGCTTTGGTTTGAGAATGTGTGGGTGTCGGACACAATACTGTTTGTAACTCACCTTGCTATTCTGCGATGATGACGAATAACCAACAACCATGAATAAATCAAGATTTAGTCATCTCCAATTTAGATTGTGTAGATTAGAATAACAGTTTTTTTTTGGAAAAAATTAGAGCCTGCGACTGTGCGTCTATCCACTGACGACCCGTGAAATAGGCTTACGTGAAGCCGTTCCAATTCTGAACGGTGTGGAATCAGTGTGACGTCACAACTAAACACATCCGCAGGCAACAACATCTAGTGACAGAACTTAGAAACTCCTTCCCCTTCTCTTCAGGTTTTAACCTATGTCCAGATCAATCGGAATACTGCTAATAATTTTTGATAATTTTAAGTGAAAATTGGATTTAGATTTAAAATTTTAATTGAAGTTTTAATAAAATAATTTTAAATAAATCTGAATAATAATAATTTTAAATAATGTAATTCTAACTTTTAAATTAATAATTCTAAATAATGATATAATTTCTAAATTTTGTAGTTTTAAGTTTTAAATAATGATTTTAATAATTTTAAATTATGTGGGCTTTCTGTGACAGAGTTTGGAAGTTGAGTTTCGGATTTTAGTTTTGAATTTTAATTCTAATTTTTGTGTTAACTTTGATTTTAATTTCAATTTTAGATTTTAGTCTTGAATTTTAGTTTTGTGATTCAATCTTAATTTTGGCTTGGAATTTTAAATCTTGACCTCGAATTTTGAATTGAAGTAGAGTTCTGGATTGGACCTTAGTTTTGTGTTTTAAGTTCGGTGTTAACTTTAACTTTACATTCTTCTGTTGTTTTTTGGTTTCGCCTTCCGATTTTAAGATTATGGTCTCAAAATTTTTGTTTCCAATTTTGTTTTGGGTGTCCTATATGTACAACTGCTAAACAATAGCATTCATTGCAGAGGGACGCAGCGACTTTGAGCGCTCTCGAAGTTGAGGTCGTGCCCGACCTGGCGGACCCCCGATAGACGTGGGGGGTCCTGGCCCCGGGCCTCGACCACCGGTGGAGCACGATCCACGCTCCGATACCTGAGACCATTCGGGAGGCCCTATTTCCCCTGTCCGCGTCGAGCTGTCGTCGACTTTGGTCGATAGCCGTCGACCACTAGTGGGACGGCGACAGGAAGATCAGCGATTTCTACCCACAAAACCTCCGCCAACGCGTCGCCCAGATGCTGGGGAAGGATGACCCGCCGGCTCCTATCCCAAGTCTGGCGCTGGCCCCGATGTATCCACTGACGGTGGAAGAGCAGCAAGTGCTCGCTGAGTGGGGGGCGGCGCGAAGTAGCGAAGATCGAGAGGTCGTGCGCCTGCGGTGGCACGACCAATTGATGGGGGCCAGTATCCGGGCTGTCGGTCGGATACTGTACCAGGAGGGCATCCAGCTGAAGGACCTGGATACGTCGTGCCCACCCGACGTGGACATCCGGGCCACGGACACCCTCAGCCAGGCAGAGCGGCACCAGCTGCGGGCGCTCGGTGTCACCCGCAGGAGACACCGAACCCACGCCCAGTGCCTGCGCCGAGCGCAAGGTGGAAGGCTGGCAAAGTTTTTTCAAGAGAAATTGGGGACCAATCCACCGCCGCAACCACCGCTTCCCCAGGTCAAGCGATCACGCCGGAACCGAGAGCAACGGAGCCATCAGTCCAGGGCAACAAACAACAGGCAGCCGGACCTTCGCAGTCTCATCACAAGCCGGCAGGGGAAGGACAACGCCGCCCCGCCGGGAGCTGTGGCCTCAAACGACTGCGTCCCGGTCTGGACCCAACACTGGGAGGCCCCTCGGATGCCGGGCCGGCCCCACCTCTATCCGGGGTTACTTGAGAAATACCCCTACCTGAATTACTCCAACAAAGCCTACCACTATCTACTGGAGAAGGACTCAAGAAGCGAGGACTTCTTCAAATGGCTGGAACGGGAAGTCGAAGGCACCAGCGACTTCGTGGCCCACCAGCGGCTGGTGCGGGCCCACCGGCCACCGAAAGACGAACGGGAGTCACGACGAATCCGGGTACCACCAAACCGGTGGTACGAACAGATTGTCGAGGTGTGGGTGCACCTCGCCTCCCAGTCGTCGGGGGCCAACGAAGAGTCCCGGGTACGCTTCTTTCTGGGGGAGTCCCGGGACCCCCGAAACAAAAACTCGGCCCTGAACCGCCCACTGGCGGGTCAGGCCAAGTAGGGAGGACGCCGATGTCACTTTCCCACTGGAAAGTGAAGAGGGGAGGTGTGGTAGCCATGGTGTTCAGGCACCATCTTTCCCCAGGCACTTTTACAGTGAAATAAAAAGATTGAGTTTAAAAGAAATAAAACATTTGGATTGAAAGAAAAGTTGTGTGTTTATTTTGCACGCGTGGGTGGCCACGGGAGGGGGGGAGTTAACACTCACCCTGCGCTGGGACACGGCTTTGTCCTGTCGACTCCCGCCTGGAGTTCGTCAGAGGCGGGGCTCTATTGAGCCATGTGACCAGCCGAGACTTCGGACGATGAGGGAGATTTGGCCAACACTTGATGAAAAACCCAGCAACAGACCACAACGAAAATACTTCGTCTCTGGCCAAAGCCCTTTGTTTTCATCCGAAGTCAACTGTCGATTTCACCAGGAAATCGACAACCCCGTTTCCTACTTCTAGCGTCAAAAGTAGGCTTGAGTAAGTAAGATTGTTTTATTTTCGTATTTTTCTTTCCCACGGCGAGTGTGACTACTGTGAGGCGGGCGTGCCAAGAACAGTAGGGCGATTTGTCATTTTAATTTACAGAGCTTACCTCGGCGAGTAAGACACACGGGAGTGTGCATCGCCATCGCGTCACATTAAAAAAGACCACGGGACGACGCCTTAGACAGCGGCCAACCGCAGCCTGCCATCAGGACCACCCGCGGAGCCCACCAGTCGGGAACTCCACCTCAGAAAAACAACACTGTCAAATTAACTCGTAATACCCCTTTTATTTTCTTTGTACATCAATAACGCGAATAAAGTGGGTCAGCGGATCCCAGAAAAAAATACAAATTCAGTGTCGGAGTAATTAGAGACCAGTGCATTTGTCTCCGCAGCGGCGGGAGACAAAGGAAGGGACGCGACAAAATATGTAATTATACAATAAAACGAACGCACTACGATAATGAAACGAGTACAATACAATAAACTTACGTGAAATAAAATACAATAATAATGCGATAAAAAAAGACGGAATAATTAATCGAATTTCACTGCTGGTCTTCATTCCATCCGGCTGGCTGCGGCGGGTCCTCCAATGGCGGTGGTGGCGGTGGTTCACACTGGGCCTTCTAAAAGATCAATTGCACTCCAATTAGGTCGGAACATGGTGAAGGGAAAGAAGAGAGATGATGAAAGAAATAATTTTTTTTTAATCATTCCAACGAATGTGGCCTCTCTGGCTGACAGAAACACGTCCCCTTCGGTGAGGTGAACATCGATTGCCGTCGATAGATACACACCGAGATATAAGTTTCAGGTTTGAAATTATACTAAAAAAAACATTGTGCACTAATAGTGTGCTCCCTCTAGCGGTGATTTCTCACGTCTCGGAGAAGAATAGAGCGATAGAGACAAGAACATTTGAAAAGTGGATTTGACCCAGATTGGTCGTTGAAGCGAAGAGATTCCTCCCGTGTTAGTGTGCTTCCACCGAAATCTGGTGCAGAAAGGGTTCCTATTGAAAAGAAAAAACAAGACTGTTTTTTGTTAGGCTAAATGCCGTAAGCTACGGCAAGAAAGAAATTTTTTCTAAATAAAATAAATCTTTTTGCAAATAAAATTTCACAAAATTTTCCCCCTTTTATTTTAGTAATAAAAAGAAAAGAAAAGGAAAAGAGATCACTTTCCCTTTAGGGAAAGTCATCGGGTAAACCAACAAGGGCGCATGTGATAATAAAGTCGAGACTCCATTACGTCAGGAGGCATCAGGTTGATGCCGCATGGGGTGTTTTTCCATGTGATCTCACGCCGGCTCTTTGAAAGAGCATCCCTTCCTACTAAATGCCTTTACAATGGCATGTTGTTTCCACAAACACTGTGAAATTGGGGCAACACTCAATTACCACCCCTCGTGAAAATCATCACCCATTGTGAGGGTAACATCCACATATGGCAATCGGTCAAATCTAAGCCCCTGATAAATTTTACACCTGTAGTAAAATTCTTTAAAAGTTTATTTTACCAACAAATTCCTCAAAAAAAAGACAAAAAACTTTCGACCCGAAATAAAGATTCGAGAGGAAATTCCCAAAAAAAAATCAAAACTTTAGGAGAACTGAATAAATAATTCGTTAACTCTCCCAAAAAAAAACGTTGTGTGCTTCAAAATAGTTTTTTAAACACACAAACAAAAAAAAATCCAGAATAAATTTGGGATTAATAAAACAAAACCCTAAGAAAGCTCGTAACGCTTTCCTAGGAAACGCGATTAAAAGGAACCATAAATAATTTCCTTTCAAAACAAAAAATTTTCCTCAAAGAAAATTTGAGAATTAAAAAATCTAACAGTATTCAAGGAACCAAAAAAAAATTCAAACAAAATCGACAGTATTGTTGGGTTAAATTTAGAATTAAAATTCACAAACTAGGGAACAAAATTCATTGGTCCTCCAAAAAAGAAATTTAACTCGTGAGGAATTTTAATTTGATGATCAAAACCCCTCACGAAAACGTGTTGCATTATAGCGAAATACGCAAAAAAAATTAATAATTTCGTTATTCAGTTCGATTGATTTAAAAGAAAATAAAAAAGTATTTTATGCTCCAAAAGAAAAAACTGAATTCCAAAAAAAAAAACAATTTGGGATTTAAAACAGCGTGAGTACAAATTTATTGTGTGAGTACAGCTTTAAAAAAAAGATTTCCCAGCTTTAAACAATTAATGGTTATATAAAAAAATCTTTGTAACGGGAAACTTTTTCCCCAAAAAGAAACATTAGCTTGATTTTCATTGGGGTTCCCCCCTCGGACCAAAGTGAGTTATAAACGCTAGCGTAAACATACAAGGGAACACACCAATAAATAAATTGATATTATTTTACAATCGAGCAAAAGTCGATTGCAAAAAGAAAAAAAAAACATTTTAGCACGTAGTAAAATATCTAAATCATCAAATCATAATAGAAAATTGAATTTAATTTCTGAAAGAAAATGACCTTAACAACATCGGCTCCCATTGTACAAAAACACGATATGTCTATTGTGACAAATAAAAAAACTAGCTGGTAATGCTGCACCACCTAATTGAAAATAAAATTTTAAAAAATGTGTTGATTTCATTTTATAAGTATTTTCATCCAGCATTTTATCAGCCCGCAATCAATGAAATTTGTAGAAATACAACCGTGCAATATTTGTTTTTCTATTTCTTTTGTTATTAACACACATGTAATGTTGTAACAAACGTTCTGATATACAGGGAGATTTCTAATTAATTTTAATAAAGTTTATGATTGGAATCGGCAGTTTTTAACATCTAGAATGAGAGAAAAATAATGCGAAACTTTGATGATAATTATTTAGAGAGCTATTCAATTTGGAGTGTTTTCTTTCACTCCTATAGCGCGCACATTGTAAACACATTGATGCGAAATGTCAAAACTTTGTGGACTTATTAAAAAAATAAAATTGGATACTTTTAAATAAAACTGAGAATTTTTAACAACTTATACAATTGCTTAATTTTATAATAATTCCTGTTACTTTAATTTCAAGTTGAAACACTGAAATTGTGGTCCAAACCCAAACAATTTCCAAACCCAAACAAATTGACAAAAAAATCGATAGTTGAGATATCGATTCTCTATTCTGTGATATCGATATCGTGATATCGATATTACAATATCGATAAATGCCCGTGATATCGATAAGTTTATCGATATTCAATTTTCCTTATTTGCTTTTTCAAACAAGATAAGAGAAAGGAGAAACAAGCAAAGTTTTTATTTTTATTTATTTATTTTTTATTTTTTATTTGAATGAAAAATGGAAAATGGAAAATGAAAGAATTTTCTATTTTCCATTTTCTACTTTTTATTGCAAATAGAAAATTAAGCTTAATTGCATTTTTCATTGCTTACCGATGGCTAAAATGTGCATTTCACATGTATACAAAATAGCTTAATTTTCTATTTGTCGCATTTATAATTTTGTAATAAAATTTTTATAGGGAAATTATAAATGAAAAATGAAACGATTTTCTATTTTCCATTTTCCATGTTCAATTTTAAAACAAGAAATGGAAAATTGCTAAAAATGTCAATTTTCTTTTCCAACCCTATGAGAAAATGGTTTGGCCGCCAGGTACACGGATTCGGTCCCAGCATATTCTTGGCATGTTGTCCAGGTGGGGTGTGTCTAATAAGTGGGGTATACTCCAATTGGAGTACCCCATTGGAGTACCCCAATTTATAACAAAATTCTCAAATTTTGTAAATAAAGTAAATAAAGCAAAAAGTAATAATAAAATAATTAGTTTAAAATTTTCTTAGTTTGTAATAATTTATTAATAACAAAGAAAATAGATATTTTCCCATTTGTTGTTATGAATGTCCGTGCCACCTTTTCCAGCTCTCTCCTGTACTAATTAATGCATCAATATTATCTGAAAAAATCTGAAAATATACCACATGGTTCTTATGTAAGTTATTTATTTTATGAATTGTAGTGGAGCAATTAATTGTTTGTTTAACTTTAAAAATAGTCAATAATGACAGATTTTATTGATGTCGATGATGAGGAACAATTTAACATTTAATTTTAACATTTTAATTTTAATTTTTAAAAAAATATAAAAATATGTAACTTATTGATTAATCACATCAGTTAAATTGGGGTACTCCAATGGGGTACTCCAATTGGAGTATACCCCACTTATTAGACACACCCGTCCAGGTGAGGGTTCGTCCTGACACCTCCGTGACTGGGACGAGCTTCTCCTTCATGTGTTGACTTGGTCGCTGCCAAACTCTCTCTGGGACCGCTCTCTGGCAAAAGGCAGAGCTAAGCAGGGCAGTGACCTCAACCGGAACATGCACAGAGTGAGAAAAACAAGCAATTTCTATCATTATTTAATGGGTCTAGAACGGGTTGAACACGTTCCTGAGCTTCAAAACGACACACAAAACTTCAAAACTCACACAATAACAAAAAAAAATTACATTAAAAAATTAAATTAAGAAGTAAAAACTTGAAAATAATAAAAAATTATTCTTGGGTATGATGAGTTGCACCAAGCAAGTCCATCACAAAAAAAACAACAAAAACCAACAATCCAAAAAGGGAAACAAAAATTTTACGCCAATCGTTACCCCAATTGAGCCAAAACAAAAGCAATCAAAACTAAAAAAAAAACGAATTGCACGTATTTGCACACGAGACCCCCAGTTATGCAAATACTGCTGTTCTGAGAACAGAATGACTCGAAATGGTTTATATTGCAGTTCTTTAATATAACCTCTCCATTCAACACTTTTAGATTTAGAATCAAATTCAGAATTTGTCAGTATCAAATCTTTAAAGAAATCTCTATCTTTATCTTCATTAATTGTTTTTTTGCTTTTTATTTTTTGATAAGCTGCCAATGATTTATAAGAACCTAAATTTTCTGCATCAATTATTTCTGAGTCAGTTACAGCAATTTGGTTAGCTAAATATGCACGTGGTGTTTTATTAATTAAACTTTGAGATGCTGCATTCTTATTTTTTCCACTAATATGTCCTGCACAAATAACACCAACCTCATGATTAAACTGCCCATAAGAATTAACACACACTGAAATATTACTTTTATTCATATCTTTAATAATAAAAGTGAATGATAAGCACTTGTATGGTTACATTTAGCTTTAGCTCTAAGAAAACCATTTTTTTTACCTGACTTATCTGCTGAAATGAAATGTTTCTTAAAAGCAATTACAATATTTGTTATAGTGATAAAATTTCTTGTAAACAAATTTGTCCAACTTTTTTGGAGCTTTAACATGTTATTTCTATTAATCGGTTCTATTGCCTTCCATTCTTCTTGACTAATTGCAAAAGAGAACTGCATAAGTGGGTGTGTTATTTCAACATGATCCAATACTTCTAACATGTGGAGTGCTTGTTTCAAGATCATCTCTTAATTGATTATGCTCTAAATCAGTTGAATACAAGCTTGATACATCTCCATCCACATGGAAAGAATGTGGAGACATAGATGTATGAGAAATATTGTAATTTTGATTTTGGCAATACCAGCATATATATGGACTAATGTCTGCCAATTCCATTATCGTTTTAGTTCATTTATGCAGTCCAAATGAAACCATTCGAGTCAGTAATCACACATCACCATGTCTCGCAAATTGTTACATGGCTTTCTGCAGATACAATACAATTTGGGATCTGATTTGATTTTATCACTATTATAAATATTATGTGAATTGTCATTTTCAATCTTAACATTGTCATTACTACTGACAGCAACATTTATGTTATAATTTGCCCTATTTGTGAGTATGGTTGAGTAGTAGATAAATGGGTGTTCCAGCACACTTACCGGAAGTGACATCATAAGTCAGTAGCCGGAACCAGTATGGAGCCTGCCATGGACGCCACCATCTTGGACGCCGCCATCTTGTTTCCGCCGGTGACCATGGACGCCGCCATTTTTGGAAAAGACGTCACTTCCGCCCGGAGGTTGAAAGTATCGTCACCATCTCGATAAAAAAAATAAATAAAAAAAATTATGTATTGTCATCAGCTGGATAAAAAAGATAAATAAAAAAAAAATTGAAATAAATCAAAAATAGACTCACTTTTTTCAAACGACGTCACGGAGTCCTCGAGCGTCCTCGTCGACGTCACAGATCGATCGGACGTCATCGATTACCCCCCGTAGGGTTGGCGAAACGCGCGCGAAGCGAAAATAACCAAAGTCCGAAAAAGCGTCATTGCGCATGCGCGAACATTTCGACGGAACCGAGCGCTACTTCGCATGCCGCGATCGAGCCTACACGCTCCCGCCCGGCACTGAGCGCAATCCCCCGTCGAATCAACGCGACGCGAACGCCCTCTGTTGACGATTACAGCAATCACCGTCGATGAATAACGCGTTTTTCGTGGATTTTATTTTTTTATACAAATTATACACCTTTAATCTCAATAATATTAAATTCAATAAAATTCAATAATATTTTTATTAATG
>JAQFZU010001467.1:0-13317 GCA_034696185.1 Henia vesuviana | reverse complement strand
AAATCACTTACTTACAGAGGCCCGTTTGGAACTCTTTCTGCTCTGAGATGAATTTCGAAATGCAGCATTTGCCACTGAAGAAATAAAATTCATAGTTCTAAATGCCTAAACTATATACAATACGAAATATATTAAAATTTTCGATATGTATGTCTATTTTTGATATACATACTTGTAATTATGATTCTAATTATTATACAACGACTTACTATTTATCTTCAAATTTTATAAACCAATGGAATTCGACATTGTGAAAATTAATGACTTATTCCTTCCGATTATTACAATAGAACTAGAAAACCTTCCGAAAACGTGCAATTTTCATCGCGTGGTTATTGCTATAGAAACAATGACATTTTTAAATTTGCCGCCAATTAACTTTTTATAATTTTCTTATCATTTAAACATTTTAAGAACAATTAAAAAAATAATTTTTTTCATTAAATTTTAATACATTTTTTAAAGACATTCTTTTATTGCTAAAAGTATCTAGTATTTTATTTCATAACGGATAATAATTACAACCCTAAGAAAAATTTCTTAGATAAGATAAATGTCCAGGAACTAGCAAATAATCTAAGAAATGACTAAGTTATGACTCATCACTACAAGAGGTCTCTGGGTGGCGCACGTTATTTGGTTATTTCCTTTTTGCGACACCAGTCGTTTAGTTTTTTGGCTTCGGCTATGCACTCAACATCCCGGCTTATCGGCGTCGTGCAGTTGTGATCGGTAGCTCACTGGATTTATAGTGCTGTGGACTCACTAATTTCGGATTTCTAACTATGTGATGTTTAAAATCTACTAATCATGGTGACCGTTTCGTTAGCCGCACTCGGTAAGTGAAATCAGTGAAATTCACCACGCGGTGAAAATAGCGTAAATACCGGATAAACTCAGCTGGTTTAACCCGGCATCGGTATCGTGATTATAATCCTATTTGAAAAAAAATCACAAAAATCAAATTCGAATTTCAGTTTTATTTATTTAGGAAACTACTAAACTCAAATAACTCAATAAAACTGTAAAAAGAAAAAAATTATTTTTAATTAATCGAATTTAATTTCGAATTTAATTTTGAATTGAAAATCGATTAAATTATTTATTTATTAATATTCTAGGCAATGCTGACCATCAAGATGGATACCCAGATATGACCCTCATTAGTGATATCGACGAAAATGGGATTAATACGAATTTAAGAATACGTTACAAAAGCAACAAAATATACGTATCCTTTCATTTTAATAATCATATAACAATTTATTTTGCGCTTTTCAACTTATTCACAGAATTGCTTTTTCCTTCCTTTTCTCTACCTCCTTTTCCCGTAATTTGGTCGAGGCACCACTTCCACTACTCAAAACCACAAAAAAAATTTTACGAGTTTTAAGGTTAAGCCGTGTGTTAAACCCGAAATCCTTTTCAAGTGTTGAGCCGTTCGACCCGAGCGACACATTCTTTACATTCCCAAAAATTGAGATGGGATCGTCATCGAAAAAATGTGTCACATGCGAAATATTTTCACACATTAACAATAAGTACCCACTTTTTTTGTTAAAGAAAATGAAAATCACTTTAAAGGTTTTAATGATTTATCGATTCTTATGAGTAAATAATGAATCCTAAGGATTTTTAAAATCCTTTAGATTAAGGCTTAAACGAGTGGTGTGATTATGGAGATTTATTCTAGTGAGTATTAAAAAATAATTAAAAAACAGTGCTGGGAGCAAGTTTTAGGCTTTGATACAGTTCCAATTTGTTTTTACCGGATTCGGTTCCCAGATATCAGTTTCCGTTTCCATAGCAACGGGATGCAGTTGATGGCTGAGAATAAAAGATCTTAAAAAGCAACTGTTTTACATAAACTCAACCCTCAAAGCTTAAATTTTTATTTTAAATTCCCACATTAAAAAAATAATTTAATTTAAATAAAACAAAAAAAAAAATTTTTTTTGTTTAGTTTTTGGTGAAAGCCAAGAAATCCAATAATCTCGAGCCACTGGTGTGTGTACCTCGAATTAGATCCTTTTTCATTCTCAGATACACAAGAAAAACAAAACAAAAAAGCTATGGGAATTGGATAAACCACCATTTTTATATATTTTTTTACTTTGAGACAGAACCATCTGTGACTCATAGAGATTAGAAGTGTTAGAAAATCACACTTCGCGACCGAAATTCTTATTTTTTTGTTTATATTTTTTTTTATTTTCGTGGTTTCGAGTAAAAGAAACAAAAGCAAAAAGCACTCGACAAAACACGACTCTATAAAGGGAATAGAGGGCACATCTAAAGTGCAATGAATTTGGCTAAATGGCCACTCGAACATCCCTTTCTCGTGTTTATATTCAGTTCGTAACATCTGAAATCACAAAAATCATCGAATTAACGGAAAAAAATATTTTCTACAAAAATCACAATTCAATGCTTAAAAATTTAATTTTTTTTTGGAATAGTTAAATGTGTTAGGAATTGAGCCAATAATTGATTGCTATCAACACAAACTGGTTGTCGACTCGCTTGTCTAAGCAAGTGACACACTATAAACGCTGAATGGAAGCTTTTTCCAGGGTCTCGAAGCTTATCGACCACGCCAGTTGCTGTTGAAGCTCTTTCTAAATTTCCTGTACCCGCTCGACGCTTTGCTTATATTACATTCACGTTATGCATTGTTCGCAATCGGCATCTGTCGATGGGAAAAGTATGGATTTGAAAATATAAAATGACATGTGTGAATCTCCACTTAGTTTGTGTTAGTCAATAGGGTTTTATTTTCCGATTGTTTGCGCTGCTGTCAATTTAGTTCCACCGAGCTGAATTGGACCTTCGAATGATTGATTTTGGATGGTCGTATTAGGGGAAATTGAAGGTTGGTTTGATATTTTTGTTGGTTTTTGAGGCTAGAAAATTTATTTTAACCAACAAAAATAATTAAAATGTTTTTTTTTTTATTTTTAATAACGAAATAAATTTTTTTTTTGTTTGGGAAATGTCAACATTTTTATTTTTTTGGTTGTTAAGTATATTTTTAGGGTTATTAAAATTTAGGTCGTAATTCATCTTTTGAAGTAAATTTGTTTATTTTGGGTTTTTTAATTAATAGTTTATTGCCCAATTTCTCCCCTCTTTTTCCATATTTTCATTCCAATTTAATGTGTGTGTCATCAGGTGAGTGTGGTTTTCTCTACTGATGATGATGAGGAACCAACGTATGGATGACTCATTCCCCTTAAAATAAAAAATAAAAAATATAAATCAATGAATGAATGAACTATGAACATTCATCTACACATACAGAACACTGATTCATTTTCAAAAATAGTATCATCTTCAATTTTATATATAAAAAATGCACAAAAAAGCAGGAAATTGAGATAAAAACATTTATTAAAGCATTAAGTATAAACCCATTTAAGATTTTTAAGCTTTACAACCAATTAAACGTATAAAAATAGTTGATAGTGAAAACAAACGATTTCAAATGGATTCCAAAATGTTATCTCTAACTCTTTGTACCCTTCTTATCATTTCAATACTCATTGTCCTGTCCAACTTATCTATGTTCATTTTGTTAACTTTAATTTAAAAACTGTTTTCAAAGGATTTTGATTGGAGATGAGTCGAGGGCCTCATCATGTGCTGCACCACGGGGGGTTGAAGCACGTGTGTGACTCACTTATTGTAATCAGCTGTTGTGTGGTTGGATGAAGGGGTCACCCAACATCTGCCACTGCCCCCTTTCTTTATACTCTCATTGCCTTTTCCTCTTCTTTCCACCCCTTGCAAAATTCTGCACTTGAAATAAAACTGCAGGTGAACATTTAATATTCGATTCACGAGTTTTTAATGTTTTTTTTTTCCTTTTATCCTTAATTAATCCTCAGACTTACACAGGGACGATTCTCATTGCTGTAAATCCATATAAGGAGTTGGATATTTATGAACCGGTGAGTTTTAACTTTTTATTTCGTCAGTTTTAAGTAATACGTCGTGTGTTTTGGTTTAGTTGATTTAAGTTAATGCAATCGTTTATCTCAATTAGAAGTTTTTACAACAAATAAATTTTTTTAATTTTTTCATACCTTCAAACGGTAGAAAATGATTCATCCTTGTTTAAAATAGCTTTATATCAATCGATCAACTGAAATTTCCTCTCGAAAGCAACTATGGTTCTCGAGTTAAAAATCTAAGATTGATGTTGATTTCTTGTCCGTTGCAATGGCGCTACTAATCCCTCACACGAGGTCGTCGTATCCGAATTCTCTCGCGACGACAACCGCACTAAATATAAACCATGTCTCGTTGCTTAGGGAGCTTAAAAGAACTTGCAGTTGAGTTGATCAGTTAAATGTCGACCGCACGAAGTAAAAAGACAAAAGTAAACGAATGAAAATGTTATTTTATTGTCTTCGAATGGCGCCGCTTGTCATTCCCAATTCCCATTTACTGATTTTGTACAGACTTGAACATTAAACGGACAATACCCCGTCGTAAAGTAGTAAATACATTTATTGGTTGAGTATTATTCAATTATTGCTACGAGATATGCATTAATTAATGTTTTTATTGTTCCTTTATTTATTAGTTGTTCTATTTCCCTCTGTTGCATCAAATTCAAAGCCCCAATTTGCATTTCATTAGCACAAAGTGCTTTTTCATGCTTAAGTTAACTAGAAAATCCTTATACGTAATGAGAAAAGTGGTTCCAAACTTATGGGGTATTTCAACTTGTCATGTTCAAAAACAAATATTAAAACAACAAGAAAATATACATAAGGAAATGCGATGATAGATATTATTTAATTAATTTGTTTCATTGCACAGAAGGTTATTGAAATAATGTGACACGTAAAAAGTGGATGAGATCATCATATCTCATAAATTGGCAGCATGTGTAGGAGTGTTAAAAGGGTGTGGTGAGTAACTTCACCCTTTATATCCGGACATGCCTTGGCTGCTGTTCTCTCGTTATCTAGGATTTCCTGGGCGCCAATTTTTCTCATTTTTTTCCCATTCGTATTCTACCATATTTCATATTTGTATTTAAAAAACATCGTGATTTAATGCCAACTACGAAATTATATTCGCATTTCCACCGTAATTTATTAGCTTTAACCCTCAGATGGGGTTTTAGGGTAGGAAATAGGCATAGCCCCATCCATGCTAATACTAATTAGCTTGAAATAGCTGTTTGGGGGAAGCGATGGAATAGTTTTACTTCTTGGAATTCTTCGGATATTGACAGTTATAATTGTAAATTCCTAAATTTCAGGTTTTGGGAATAATAGTTATTATCTTTTATTATCCCTCCTTCTTTTGATAGGTTTTGATATAACTGTTATGTGGGAACACACCTAGAATTAATTAAAATAAAAATCATTTTATTTTATTTATTATTTATTTGAAAAATTATTTTAAGTGCGGGATTTACAAAGGGACTGCAGTTGTTATGGAAACCGATGAAAACGGCAGCTTTAACCCGATTTAAAAGCAGGAAATTACAACTGTGAACTTGTCTTCTTTTTTTTTCATTAACTTTGCCCACCCAAGGTTAAGAATTTTCTTCTCCTTTCGATACTTGAAATTATCTAACGGCAAAGTTCAATAGTTGGAGTGCTTTTTGCAGTTATTTATTTCTTTGTTTGCGATAAAAGTAACAGAGGATAAATAAAAAAAGAAATACGAGTTGGTTTGAAAAATTGACTTTATTGGGGAATTTTTATTTGATGTCATGGGGAAATCGATTTTGTTGAGTTTTGAAATGTCAGTTGAATTACTCACATTATGTTTTTGACCTTTTGGCTCGATTGTTAGCCAAGATGAAACAATTTCAATGTTTCGAGTATCCAACTGTGAAATATTCGATATTTTACGAGCTTTAAATTGTGAATCATCGCTCAATTTCAATTGTTAACCCTATCATTTTTTTTGTTTTATTTTAACAAAATTCGGGTCAAGGCTTAAAAAAATGCAGTTTCGATTTCAAAGGCGGATTCTGCTCTATTTTATTCATTTTTTATAAATATTTGTTTTTATTTTAATTAAAGTTGTTTGGACATGAAAATTAGATTATTAGGTATCTCATTAGATTTCGCTTGAAAATCGTATGTAAACAATGTTTTCTTTGCTATTTGACTGCAAATTGAGTGAAAAGAAACACTCAATCGATTTGTTTTCTAATGAATTCTCAGCATATTTGTTTAAGACGGGGTTTAAAATTCAAAATCTATTGAAAATTCCTAAAGAAAATTAATTTAAAAAATTTTTTTGAAACTTAATTTTGTGCTCAAAAATGAATTAAATATCGAATTTAATATTAAGTCAATGAAATTAAAGATTAGTTTGCTCTTTCTTACAAAAAATAACAAAATTCCATTATTTCATGTTACTTGGTAGAAAGGCAAAATATTCAATAAAGGTCAGTGGCTGCTGATTAATATTGATTTATTAGGTTCTTCCTCACAATATACGAAGGCGGTTAAATGAGGCCTATATATCATTTAGTAATTTTCCCGTGAAGAAAATCAATTGAGATTCCGAGGCACTCGATATTAAATAAAAATATAAATAAACATAAACAAACATTAATAATTTTCAAGGAAAAGTGCTAAAAAGTGATAATCCGAGCTTTAATTTTTACTCGAGATGAATTTTACAACCCATATCACGTTTATGAGCGAATAGCGAATTTTATGATTCACTCGAACTGATAAAAAAATTTTTTTTTTTTGCCGAATTGCTAAAAAAAAGTACCATATTTTTTTCTTCTCATGCAACAAACTTGCGGGAATAAAAATTTAATGTGGGTAAATAAAAAATTAATTTTTGTTTTGATGGCCTCTAGACAATTAAGGCTTAATTGTCTAGGCAGATGTTGGGATTTGACGTGTTGAGTTGGGGATTTTATATATCGAGTTGGTTAATGACAATATTTTATATCTTAAATATTTACTTTTGGTGTTTACGAATCAATCGAAGCTTAAATGAGGGTGTGTGTAGGAATGTAACGTCAGAAGGAGATTTGAGAGATGTGTTTTCTCATCTATGGTTACCCAATTCCCCCACCCCTCTGTGTGTCACTCAAACTCTTGCATGCGCCAGGAGCTTTGGCTCGTGTCAGAATGTCACATTGTGTAAAAAATAGTTTTTTTTCCCCTTATTTTTAAATTTTTTTTTAGAAAAATATATTGGTATTTATAGATTTTTTTAGTGTTTTTTATTTAAAAATTTAAACAAAAAATTTTGTTTTGAAAATTTAAAATTATTTTTTAATAGAAAAATAAAAATGGAAATTTTTTAATTTTTATATTTATTCTAAAGAAGGTTACAAAAATTATACTAATATTTCGAAAAATAATTAATGAAATTCTGTATTGTAATTAAAATGATTAATTTTTTTTGTTTAAAAGTTTCAATCGTTACCATTTTTCACCGCCTACAACTAAACTAATAATAATTCAATCCGAAATAGATTAAATAATTCTTTTTTATCGATTTCTGCATCTGGGTGAGCACAAAATGTGCAGATGAAATTGGATTGAGACACATTTTACGAGTCTCCATCGGATGGAATTCATTCAATTCAATAGATTACCAATAATAAATTTTAAGCTCTTATACATTTTTCCAAGAAATTTCCTTCCACTTCGCATTCCTTTCCATTAAACGCCAAAATTGTTAAACTTAAAACATAACTTACATTTCCATTCCAAACCGAAGAAATGCAATTTAAAAAAATAAATTCTATTAAATCCACAGCCAATTGGTTGCTTTAGAAACGACCGCCAAATAAAATTCTGCAGATGGAAACGCAAAAAAATAGTGTGCATTGCATCTGCTGCAAAATGATAAATTGGTCTGGCAGCGTACGAACTTTATCCGACCGCATAATATATATCAGCATTAACTTATCCACTCACAATGTGCATTTACGCAATTAAAAATAACAATTATTAAATTCTAATTCTAGTTATTATTACTATTGTTATGCTTTTATCTTTTTTCCTTAAAAAATTCCTCTGTGGATTTGAATGGGCAAGAAAAAGGCCAAACACACTCACCCCAATTGAAAACCCACTCGTGTTTCCTGGGTCACCTGCTTTTGTTCACCTTTTACTCTTTTACTTCTATTTAACCAAGGACTCCAAGGTGCTAAATTGCCATCTGCCCATCTCTTTTGTACCCCTTTTTGTACAAAAATAATCCAACCTTTTATTCCTGAAACGAAATTTATTTTTAAATAATAAAAACGCATAAATAAAAATTTAATTAAATGGCTTTAATTTATGGTCATATATTATGACATTAATTTTCTCAGGTCACTTAATGATTCGATGAGTTCATTTCATCCACTTGTGACTAGTTATGGTTTGGTTTGGTGACAGGAAAACTAATTAATCACTTCGATGTTTCCAAGTGGCGTCAACAAACTCGGCTTGGTTAACTTCGAAGATCACTGGAGCCATTAAAATGTCTAATTTGCTACTAATACTTTGTCAACAACTGTTTAAACATCCTGAGAATCCGTTTCCATTAGTTAAATGCATAGTTTCGAGCTCTAGTGCCAAAAGAATATTTAGAAAAATACAGAAAAAATCTGCTTGGAAATCGATAAAACCAAGCCTAACAGCGAGGCATATAGAGCCAGGGAATAATGCATAATATATAGACTGCGGTTCGGCGCTATACGAAGGATGGTAGTGACTGCAATATCCGTTTCTTTAGGTTTAAGTGTGTATTGACTCAAGATCGATTTTTCTTTGCTATAATTTCGAAGAATGGGGTTGGTTGAACGATGAAATTGTAGTCTATTTTAATTAGATCTCACGCGTGCATTCGGTTATTAAAGCGAGCGTCACAGATGAACAACTCGTGTTATGACGGATACAAAAAAAATTTCAAAAATAAAATGAAAACGTCTTGAGGGGATTGATTTGGTTCGCAGGAAGTGAAGTTGAAGAATGTAGTTTGTAGATTAGAGAATGAAAGGAATTGTCAGTCAAATTGAATAAATCACAATCGAGGCAGTGAGTGAGACCCGACTTAATAGAGGATGAAGGAAAAGCCAATTAAATACGAGATTTGGTCAGTTGAGAGGAAGTAGCAGAGATTAATTTGAAAGAGGTGTACAAATTAATTGTACGCATTTATTTCAATTAAAAATTAAATATCAAATTACTCAGCAAATAAAACTAAAATAAGTTTATTTATTTATTCTAGGAACATGTATTCAAATACAGTGGACAGAAAATCGGATTGCGGGAACCGCATGTTTTTGCCATTGCCGAAGCTGCGAATTATAACTTGCAAAATTTACCTCAAAATCAATCGTGTGTCATCAGTGGAGAAAGTGGAGCAGGAAAGGTAAAACTCGATCGATTTTGCGTGTCCGCTTTGTAACTACTAAATTCAGTGTGTGTAAATAGTGTGTTTTTCTCGAGTAATAAACCGAAGTGTAAATGAAAACGATGAGAAAACGGATCAAAGACTTATGCAAATGGAAAGTAAATGCTCGTGGGATGTTTAAGGGGATTAAAATAATCCTCGTGAGTTTAATTCTAATAAGGAACTTGAATTATTGTTTAAATTAAATGGAAAAAAAATCATTTAAAGAAAAAAATTTTACTCCACCCTTTTCCTGTTTTGGACAATTTCCAATTAAAACCACTCATTTCAAGGGCAACATTTTTCTAGATGCAGTTTTTTTTATCATTTTCAAACATTATATCATTTTAAAAATTGTAGGCGACTTTATTTTTCTAATTTTCGGGTCACTGAACTGAATTTAAAATTTAATTTTTGTATACATTTTCAATTTTAGACTGAAACAACGAAATTTATTCTTCAATATTTATGTTCGGTGACAAGCAACGTATCAACATGGATCGAGCAACAAATATTAGAAGCAAATACGATCCTAGAAGCTTTTGGTAAATATATTAATCAATTAATAAATTTATTTTAATTATAAATTTCGATTTTATATTCTAGGAAATGCCAAGACAGTGAGAAACGATAACTCGAGTCGGTTCGGAAAATTTATTCAAGTGTGTTTCGACAACAAGAAACAAATTAAAGGCTGCATCATTCAGGATTATTTATTGGAACAGTCGCGGATTACATTCCAATCGCCTCAAGAGCGCAATTATCACGTATTTTATCAATTAGTCGCTGGGGCAGCCATCAATAAAGAACTCGCCGAGCAATTTATGATTGGACCCGCATCCACGTACACGTACTTGCGCCAAAGTGGTTGTTTTTCCATAGACGGAGTGAACGATTCTGCCGCTTTTGATTCTCTGCGCTTGGCAATGACTGTGCTCAGTGTACCGCTAGAAATGTGCGATGGAATTTATAGCGTTCTTTCGGCTGTTTTGTGGATTGGCAATCTGGAATTTGAAGACGAAGATGGTGAACGGTGTCGATTGTGCGCACAAGACGAAGACACGTTGATGACCATTTCGACCCTACTGGGGCTTCGTATGGAGGATCTAACTCAAGTCGCGTTGAAAAGACAGATCAATGTTAGAGGGAACGTGACCGAGATTCCACTCAAATTACACGAGGTTATAAATTATAATAATTTTATATTATATTTTTTCGTGAGTTATAGTTTCGAGTTATAAATTTTATTTTTGTTTTTGAACTTTCTCCAATTTTCAAACTTATGCAAATTTTATGTTAAAGGTTCTGCTGAATCATTTTCGAGATGGAATTTTTACATATTTTTTTTATTGAATGAGAGGTTCTGAGAAAGAAACCATAAAATGCTTGCATGAAATCGATATTTTCTACCTGAAATTAGGGATCTAAGACCTCCTAAGATTAAAACCATTGAAAGTTGTTGTGAATTTTTATTTGTTTATTGTGTCAACATCTTGCAATGTTGTGCCAACCTAATCCACACAATTTAATTTGGCGGACCAGTAAAATGGCTACCACATGAAGTTTTTTTTTGTTTTATTTATCGCAAAGAACATTCTATGGAGGAATTTAATTTCGTGTTCGTTTTTCCCTTTGGATTCTTACTTGTTGTTATTGGTGTAAATTATTACACAGTTTCTATATATTATTTACAAAATAATCGAATATTTATTTCATTATAGAATTACTTTATGACTTGCAACTTGTTTTATGAGTCTTTTAGAAATTAACGTGGCACTAAATTAGAGATGAGTTGAAACTGTAAATAATTTACACTTTCTCTTGAAATAATAATTTAGCGCAGTAGGACATTTTTTCATTTATTTTATGTCTTAATTTAATTCAACAGTTACTAGCTTCTTATAGTATGACATCGCTCTTTATTCTGTAATTCTCAAGGGTAGTGTTGTAGAAAGATTGAATCTAAAATGATTATTGGGATCTGGGTTGTTTCAAGAGGATTTAAGAAATGGAGTTGCGATTTGATTGAGTGGATAGCGAAATAATAATTCATTTTTGTATGTTTTTTTTAGGCAAGGGAAAATAGACATGCGATGGCTAAAGCCTTATATTCACGAACATTTGCTTGGCTCGTTCATCATATCAACACATGCACAAATCCAGGACAAGATAATACTCGTTTTTTGGGTGTTCTGGATATTTTTGGATTTGAAAATTTTGCTGTTAATAGTTTTGAACAGTTGTGTATCAATTACACGAATGAGAAATTACATAAATTTTTCAATCATTATGTTTTTGCCTTGGAGCAAGATACTGTGAGTCATTTTTGTTTATTTTTATTTTTTTTTAAATTTATGAATTTTTAAATTTTGTTTTCAGTATCGTCAAGAAGGTATCCAATTTTCTCACATTTCTTTTACTGACAACTCACATTGCCTTGAACTTATCGAAAAGGTAAATTTTAAATTTTAAAATTTTAAATTATTTTTTTAAATAAAAAAATCCATTTTTTTAAGCCTCCGAAGTGCATTTTGAGATTACTAACGGAAGAATGCAGAATGCCTAAAGTACAGATTTTCAATTTTTTTTTGTATTTTTTAAAAAAATTTTATCTAAAAATTGTAGGGAACTGATGGAAATTTCGTTGGGAAATTGCACCAGGAATTCGAAGGGCATTGCCATTACATCAAAGGAGAAGATAAGAGAAGATGGGAAAAGGAATTTGGGATTTATCATTACGCTGGGGCTGTTGTCTACAGTATCAATGGTTTCATAGACAAGAACAAAGATGTTCAGCAAGATGTATTTTTCAATTTTATGCAAAAGTCTACCAATACTTTTGTGAAGGAATTAACAAAATTTGAAGTTCGAAAATAAATTACAGAATAAAATCAAAATTTCTAATAAATATAAAATTATTTCTATAGGATTTGATTGGATTTACTATTTCAAGAGTTGGTAACGGAATAGCTAACACTACTAAAACCATGACTAAAGGAAAACCGACTGTTGGCGATGCTTTTAGGCATCAATTGCAGTCACTGGTTGACGTACTTCAGTCGACTACTCCTTGGTACGTTCGATGCATCAAACCGAATTCGGTAAAAGCTGCGGATAATTACGACGACGAACTGGTTCAAACTCAATTACGATATTTGGGGATGTTGGATATAATTCGCATACGAAAAGAAGTAAATTAGAGAGAGATTTTTTTTATTTATTTATTTAAATCTAAATTATTTATATTTATTTAGGGTTATCCTATTCATTCATCATTCATGGAATTTCTTCGAAATTACCGATGTTTGGTGAGCCCAAACGAATTACCCTCGAATCCCAAATCCGCTATAGAATATATAATGAAGAACTACGACATGCCGCATATGGAATGGCAAGTTGGTGAAACTAAAGTGTTTATGAGAAGTAACGTATATGAGCCACTGCAAGATAAACGTCAAGAAATTCGGTTATTAATGGCAATTACGATACAGAAAATTTGGAGAGGACACATTCAAAGAAGAGGTGAAACTAAAATTTGCAAATTTTTCTAAAAATTTTGGCATTAAAATTTAATTCTATTCTGTTTAGAATTTTTGAAAAGGCGTCATGCTGCTGTTGTGGTTCAAAACAGATTCCGATGTTTAAAATCGAGGTTGGAATTTCTTAAAAAGAGACGAGCTTGCATAGTTATCCAAGTATTAAAATTAATGTTATTTATTAACTAAACTTTTATAAATATTAATTTTTTAATTAGAAACATTTGCGAGGAATGTTCGCTCGTGAAGTGGCGATGGCATTGCGCGAGATGCGTCGAGTCGAAGAAGAAGCTCGCAGACAAGAAAAATTGGAAGAGGAACGACGAAAGCAAGAAGAAGAACTTGCGTTGCAGGAAGAACAGGAAAGAATCGCTCTCGAAGAATCAATTCGGTA
>JAQFZU010001466.1:0-13320 GCA_034696185.1 Henia vesuviana | reverse complement strand
ATGCTTGTTGGGCACTGGCAATCCCATTTCAATGAGAAAATTGGCTGCTTGGTTTTCCTTGTTTATACCCAAGTAGGGTAATTTAATGTCCACCTATCCAGGCAAAGCCCAACAGCTTAAAGTCCTTTCTAAACGGCTGCCATTCTCATACTTTCATCATCCAATCAAAACCTGCACCTCTCAGGCCACTGGCATCAGTTTTCAGTGAGTCGCTGTGTACTCAATTGTAACCATTCGATATGACACATTGCAAATTCTGTTTAATAGTCTACTCTAAAGAAGAATACACTTAGCAAGAATTGTTTTACCCCATCATGTGACCACAAGATCAGTTATTGGTCGAGGGGCATGTGAGATTGAGAATATAAAATATAAAAAATTAAAAATATAAAAAGACTACAATTAAGCATAGAGATTATTCCCAATTCTAAGAATGACAATTTTGGAGCTTTCATTGAGAGATATATGTGCATACAAAGACATTTAGATTTATAGCATTTTAGTAAATTATAGAAATGTGTTTTGACTAAAGTTTGGGCCGATATTATGTCTGTTCAAGGTTTTCATCCTTAAAAACACAAAAAGACAGTATAAATGTTTTTTAAAATGAATTTATTAAAATGAAAATATATACAACTAATAGATTTCCACTTTCTAGTTCCAAATAAAATGTTAATTTTATTGTGATTGGCAGTCTTAATGCTCGACTTCTATCGAAACTCGCTTTGTTTTAACTAGAAAAAGAAAAAATAAATTAGCATAAAATTTAGAAAATTAAATAAATTAAATCAATTAAGATTTACTTACCAATATTAAGAATGCTATCATTCTAGAAATATTTATCACTTATAAAATTAAAAATTACAACTTTTGAGCAGCATTAACTGATAAATATTATAAATAAAAATAATTTTAATTATCTAAATACAATTATTTGATATTTAAGTAAAAATAAAAAAATTTTAGCATACAAAAATAACTTTTATTCAACATTTTACATCCCATCAGTTTGATTCATATCAGAATTCACAACCTGTACATCATATTCACGTTTTATATTTTCAAATTGAACATGTTTAGTTGGAACAAATGAAACTGAATTACACGTATTCGCACAAGATTCAAATCCATGATCCAAATCATCATATCCCATAATTAAATTATGCGAAATCTTATAATGCTCTATAAGAGAATTAATTCGAAAATAAATTCTACCACAAACATGGCATTTCTTTTGCGACTGAATAAATTCGAGATTTTCATGCAATTTCTTGTGATGTGCGAGTCGACTTTGTCTGTCGAATAAACGGCCGCACATTTCGCATTCGTGGTTTATATACGGCGTGGACTTTTTGGGATTGAGCACAAGTCTACCTGTATTGAAAAAATAAAAAGAAAAAAAAATTTGTGTCTAAAAAAATGTTAAAATCAAATGTTTCGACAATAAGTACTTTAAATAAACAAAAGCAATCGTAACATAATAATTTTATAAATAAATGAAATCAACCGTTACCAAAAATATTAAAAAATTAAATCAAAATGATATTTTTAACTTGATGTTTTCTCTTCAAGTTCAGTCATTTGCCTCTTGCCAAAACTTGATTTATGTTTAATTCTATAATGTTTGAGTAAATTATCCGCTCTTTTATAAGCTTTTGAGCACAATTGACAGACGTGTTCACATTCCGAACTATGTACGATGGAATGTCTAATTAAAGCGTAACGTTGTCGGAAAATCCACGGACATTGACTACATTTGAAGCCCTTAACACTCGATTTGGTTTTTCGCTTCACATCTTCACCTGAAATTAAAAATTTTTTACTTTCACTCACTTTTCTTATTTAAATTTTCTTTTGTTGTTAATTTGTTAGCAAAAAGTGTAATTTGTTTAAAATGAAATAATTTAAATAAAAAAATTTTTTTTTTGTATATCAATTAACATTTATTCAGAACTACTTTTCGTATCAAATACAGTTGCACTATTTGTATACAAAGTGATGAATATGATATTGGCCTAAGATTCTCAATGGAAATTTAAATAAACTTGAAAAATATAAATTCAATTTCCAAATTATTGCTTTCTTTACTTAGATTTTAATTATGAATTATATATTTTTCCAGTTCATTCGTACCAAGGTATCTTAAGATTATACAATTGACACAGTTACGGCACATGAAAATGACATCCTAATACATTTGCTGCTAAAACTGGTCTTGCTTTGATAAAAGACTCTTCACTTTTTTAACGTAATTGAAAATAGTCACGTGATTGACTCCAAACTGGCGGCCCGCATCTCTGAGGGACATCCGATTTCTGAGTACCATCTCTACCGCATGCCACAAATCTTCTCGATCCTTGAAGAAATGTCGAATAAACTCTGGAGGAATGAAACCTGAAAGACATCCGGGGACAATAGTGTCATTTTTTCACTCGTGTATAACAACAAATTTCAATTTCATATCATTTTTTGTCCATCTCTATAAACTACCAACTCATAAACAAACACTAATAATCAACAACAACAAAATACCACTATTTTATGAAGAAAAAAAAAATGTAAATAAAAATAAAGACAAAAGACAATATTTGCATTGAGAAAAATGTTTATTTTTTTATTGGACACAAAATTGTAATTTACAAATTTTCCCAACATTTCATAAGAATAAAAACAAATAGAGAAACTATTCGCTGAACGAAGCTTTTTTCATGCCCAATAAAAATATAAACAAAAGTGTATTTTTTTTTTATAAAGTACAATTTGTGCATTTTTTTCGATGAAGATATTAAATAGCATTGCTACTTTGACTTCTAAAATTCGAAATTGAGATTCCAGATGCTTTGAGTGCATTCTTCACATGGTTGTAGACAGTCATATGACTTATCCCATACATCCTTCCAGCTTCGCGAAACGATGCATTGTGTTCCAATACTGCCTTCACAGCAGCATGTAAATCTTCACGTTTTGGTGGAAGTCGAGGCCGAAATTGGACAAACTTCATTCGACCTGAAACACCAAATAATTTCTAATAGTGGTAATCAAACATTTGCATTTTCAATTTTATTGGAGAAAGAGAAAAGAATATTTTTTTTTAAAAGACTAAATCAAACAAATGAAAAATGAAATAATTTGAAAAAATCAATAAATGTTTTTAAATTATTTATTTTATTATTCAATTTTTAAAAAAATTACATTATTACAATTTTAAATTTTTACTAAAAACTATATATCATTTATATAGATATATTTAACTACGCTATAAATGATTCTGGAATAAAAGATTAAATAATTTAAAATTAATTTAAATATAAAATAATTTTTTCATTTTTTCCCATGCAAATAAGTGTGCCATAAATACAATTTTTGTGGTGCATTAATTATATATAATTTCTAAAATTTTACTATTTGAAGAAAATTCAGAAATGAAATAAATGAAATCCCTCAAATACAAGCCGCATCCAATTTAGGCGAGAAACTTCGTACGATGTCGGGTATGAATTTGGTTGGGAAATCTTCGAGTCCCTGGTCGATTCTGTTGACATAGCGATGAAGAGCTTTGTAAGGGATACCGTAATGACGAGATGCGGCTCGGATAGATAAACCGTGTCGTAAGACGTGGACTGCTGCTCGCTTCAAGTTCTCTTCGACTTGTTCCTTTACCGGTCGGGATGATGAGAAAGGTGAGGGGCTGCGGTCCCCACCTGAAAGCACAGAGGCCACGGCTGCTCAACGTAAATGTATCAAATATTTGTGTGCACATCCATAAGGATAAAATTTGGGTAGGAATAACATGTGTAACAGTTTAAGAAAAAAGAATAAAATAATATCTCGATTTAAATAAAAATTTGCATGTTTTTATTTCGTATTTTGAAAATTTAAAATATTCAAAATATCATTTGGGATCGGTGTTTTGTTGAAATGATTGAAATGAAATTACCAGTCCAGTGGTTCCTAAACAATAATAAATATTTTTTTTTACATTTTTTTTTGTTTCTATTTTAAGTGCCATCAAACCAAAAGATAATTTGAAACAAAAATATTTACAAGAATTATTTGAATATTGCTACAAAAAATTTTATTTCAAAAATTTACATTTTTACAAAATTGTTCCCACAAACCTACTAAGGAACCACTGTATAGGATGATATATAATGTGCATGATCAGTATACTCAATATTGTATTACTAGTTATGAAACACAAAGTAATTACAGTACAAACACAAATAAAATATTTTTCTAAAATCTTTCAAAATTAAAAAATAAACAATCGAATCTATAAACCCAATACTCGAATCAGGCCAATTAATACTCACAAAACGACGTCACCACACACAATACACTTGAGTATCTCTACTTAATAATTTAACTATGTTCTACACGGCATTTCCAATACTAAATTTGCCCGTTAATGGTGACAGTGGCTGCATTCGAAAAGCCACTTAAACATGTTTTTCATGAAATAAATGTTTATATCAGTATCTAAAGGGGGAATGCCGAAACATAATAAAAGATGGCACGTAGCCTATTGGGTGTAATTTTATTTAAACATAACAAATGTGAAATTAGTTTTCGAATGCAGTTAGTGTGAGTTATTATAATTGTTCGGGTGCACAAAACCGACAGAATAAAATAATTTAAAGAGAGAGATTGTTTAAGACTTTGGTAAGAATGAGACACACGAAATATTTGTTTTTAATGCATTTTAAGGTTTTTTCTTTAACTTGACATTCGTATCGACTCCATTTTTTCTCGCTCTGTACCACAGAGTATTTCTAGGCACATTGAATTGGATAGCAGCTTCGGTCAATGTCATCGTTTTATTCCTAATGCCATCAATGGCCATTTGCATGTCGGTTTCACTCCAACTTCCAATTTCCATACAAGCTCGAGAACAGTTCCAATCATATCTAGTTCCGTAAGGAGAAAATCTGCTCCATCTGCTTCTATTCCCGGCATTCAACATGTTCAAGATGTGGTGACTTCCACTTGAATCTGCGAGGTAATAAGTTTAATTTCAAATAACTTGCAAGTATTACTTAAAATTCCTTACAGTGCAATTAAAAATAAAAATAAAAATAAAAATTAGTATATTTTGCAATAACCTATTTTATTCATAAAATTTATAAGATTTTAACAGAAATCATAAAAAAATTTAATACCATTTGCAAATGGTGCAAATAGTTTTAATAAAAATAAAAATAAAGCAAATCTAAGTGATATTCAACTTAGATTATGCAACAACTGGGATCACTGCAACTACATCCATGCAAACAATATGAAAAACCTTAAAAATAATTGAATAAAACAATTTTTTTTTTACAAAAAACGCAAAGACAAAACGTAATAATACTTATTTATTACGATATCTTTCAAAACATTTTATTTACAACTTAAAAAGCGCATTTATTTGCATTGATTATCTCGTTGGCTTTTTGTCGATTGTTAGTGTCGGGTCGTCTTCTACACGGCAACCCAGCCATGTTATAATGTCTCCACAAAGTTGCGTGGTTGACACCGAATTTTTTAGCCGCTCGGCAAAATCCCATTTCTCCGTTTGCAACTGCTGCGAGTGCACTTCGAAAATTTTGGTTGAACGAGAACCTCTTTGGTCCCGGCCGAGATTTCAATGCCGAAATTCGTTCTAGAAATATCGGAAATAACATTTTTTGCAACAAAAAATATTTTTATATTTTTTACCACCCTAACAAGTGCCGTGAATTAAAACAAAAACGAAAACAATTCACGTTTACAAGCGGTGACACAACACAAGGTTTTTTTTTTTTTTTTTTTGATAAACGAGAAAATATATAAAAACGTGTTGTTTTTATTGCATTTTCATATATACGAAAAGAAATCCGTATTAATTTTCATTTATTCTTTTTCTTGGTCATGTATTTGTCATTCACATGATTGTGTATGGGTTGAGCACTGGATAATCGATGTTGGTAGCTTCTGTCTAAGATGGTGATGGCTCTGGCCGAGCAACCTCGATCGGGACAACGCCAATAGTGTCTTGAATGGCGAATTTTGTTGATTTGAAACGGAAATCCATCAAGTAGAATCATAGGATTACGTCTTTTGCTCGATGTTATCGGACACACCATGCCATACCATGGCTGTTCTGTAATAGGAAGATAATTGGTTTGTTTTTTTGCTTTTCTCTAATTTTTCTAATTTTAATTTTAACGGCTTCTTCGGGGGTGACCAAAAACCTTTTGCCATTTGTATTCATTTTTCATTAATTTTTTTTAAAAAAGCGAAAAATAATTTTTTAAAATATTCACGTATGTTCTATAAGTTTATTATCTATTAAAAAACTTACAGATTAATATTATTTAAATAATAAAATAAAAATATTGTACGATATATACATTACTTGGTTTAAAAAATACTATTTACTCATCCGTAAATTTTCAAATCTTCCAGTTTGCTTGAATTGTCTGACAATACTAGAAAAATAAAAATAATAATTAATCACACAAATTTATAAAAAAATAAAAATAATTAATTAAGAGAAATATTTAAAGCAGGTAATTTAATTTTATTTATTTATTAAATATAATAAGCCTATTAAATTATTAGTCACGCAATATCCACAATCTATTATTACTATGGTAATTTAGCAGTCAATAACAACATGCAAAAATAAAATATTGTAAAAATTACCCGCTTTAAAACAAAAATAATAAAAATAAGTTAATATCTAACCTTTGTGCAGTAGTCCTTTTCACTCCAAGATTTCGGGCTACACTGTGATAGTCTCCAGTAGCCATGTAAGCCGTAATGATTTGTAATCGTTTGGCATTGCTCACTTTCTGGTATCGTCCACGGCACATGTATCGAGGTGATTTTAAACCTGTTTTGGATAATATTGGCCCATATTGCGAGTAGAACCACTTTTGTTCAGTTTTGTGTTTAATTTAACTTAAATAAAAACGTGTTCTGTGTGTTGCCATTTTGCATTTTAAATGCAAAAACGAAAATAAATTCAAACGAAATAAAAAATAAATAAAAAATTGAAACTGCAAATGGCAAAAGGTGGAATTTAAGATTTGTTTTTTTTGTTAACTAAATAAAAAAAGTATGACAATTTCCAACAAATAACGAACACCGATTTAAGCGTATAACAACATTACACATTAAAACCAATAACAAAAGTGCACTTAATATAAAATATAAAATATAGAAATTATAATAAAAACAAACCTTGTTTTGTATCGAATTTGTTTGCAACCAACAAGAACATTATTTTTTCTTTAAAATTAATTTAAATAAATAAATTATCTTGTTAATTAGTTTCAGATTTTTAATTATTCTAGTTGGCTTTGTATTAATAAAAATGAAGAAAACTGTTGATTAAACCTACCTTGTCCGCTGGCCATGACTTGCTGAGTCCCTGATGTTGAAGGCAAAGGTGTAGACGTTGTAGGTTGGATATTTGTTACGGGAAGTCCTGATGATTTAATGGTGGATATGACTGGGTTTGTTCGACGTGCATCGCAGGGCATAACTGTTAAACTACTGTTTGCTTTGGACGTTAGTTCGTTGGTGATGTCGATTGTACTGGTTGATGGAAATCCCTAAAATAATAATTAAAATATAAACTTCAGTTTAAATGTGAATAAATTAAAAAATCTAAATTTTAAAAAAATTAAAATTTTATTAATTTCGCAATTTTTTCCCATTAAAAATCGTTTATTGCGGCAGAAGCTGTGAAAACCAGTTGGGAAAACAAACCAAAATAACGATTAACGTAATAAAAATTTTATATTCGTAAATATTTTGCAAACCAAAAACCAAAAATCCTAAAATTCGGGCTTAAATACCACGAATTTTATCGAATAAAATATAAGATAAAAATATAATTACCGATTCGGCATTAACTTGAATAGGACTCAAATCAAGTTGCACCGATTCTCCAGGACTTTCGCCAACGACACTCTGATCTTGACTGTGTACTTCACCGCTCGCTTGACTACACGACGTGTAATTATTTTCGTTTATCTCGACTTTCGCTTCGACCAAATCGGCCGCTGCAGCTCGTGCTTGAGAAACTTCTTGAATTTCGTCCTCAGTGTCCGAAACCACACTTCCACCTCCGGAACGTCTTCGCAAACGAATTCTTTTTCGTTTAGGCGCTGGAGAGGAACGAGTCGAAAGATTCTCGTCTTGTGGCAAAATCGTCGATTGTGCAGTGTTGATCAAATCGCCGTCTTTATCGTTCATCCCACTCGTCACTTCGGCCAATCCCTTGACTTTAAGCGTCTCGGCCGTCGCCAACAATGCACTCAATTGATCTTGCGATACATTGACTTCGCCACGATACATAAAATCAATGAGTGCTCGCAAATCGCTGAATTTCACATCCTTCAAAATGACTATAGGATGTTTACATGGATTGTCGAGGAATAAACTTTGGAAATATGGACTGCAGGCGGACAAAACAACTTTATGTGCCTTTAAACTGAATCCATCACAAGCCAATGTCACATCGACGAGTGTTTCACTCTGCAAAAGATGATCGAAAACTCCGATCATATTCGTTTGATGATTATTCCACCGAAGACAAAACTGTTGCTGAGATCCCATTTTTATTTGCTTTTTACTTTCTTCAACTCCAACTGGAATTAGAAATAATAAAATTAGTTTAAAGGAAGATAAATTTTAGTTACACGTGAACAATCCGACTTTTATGATGTTTTTTTGCGGACTGAACTTGCAATTAAAACGAGCAGCTTTGAAGGCGGGCAAAAGTTAACGCAGATGGCAGTTAATTTGGAAATTATTTTCTACAAATTATTATTCTAAAATTTACAAATGTTTTTTTTTTTATATTTATTTATTATTTGAGTTTTATAATAATATGTTTGGAATTTTATTTTGTTTTTACACTATAGTAAATTTTGGCTGTTTATTTCTTCTTCAATATTGCTTATTGTAAAATATTATTGATTATTATGCCTATTTTAACATGGTTCGATATTTTTGTTTTTATTACTGTCATCAATACCGCCATTTTGGCTTTGCTCTGAGCATACATAAAAGAGCTGCATTTTTTTCGCATGCAATACGCTTTTTTTTTTCTCTTATATTTTTCTAAATTGGTGTTTAAAATACTGCACCGATATTCCCATTAGCAGAATTAATGTTTTATGTTCAATTTTTCATTCTAGAATTTGTGTTATTTTGTGTTTTGATAGTAGTGAAGTACATACCGTTCTAGGAACTCGAATCACAATTGGTGGTGTGGAAAACGTGATGCCTCTAACGGTACACGTGAAAATGATTTTAATAAGTGAAATGTTATTGTTTTATATATTACTTAATAAAATTTAGTTAGATTTAATATTATTGTTTTATATTTAATGTTTTAATTTTAAACTGTTTGATTTGATTTGTTTTTTAATTGTTTTTATAAGGTTGGAGTTATATCAGTTTTTCGATATACTCTATTTAATAAAGAATGACGTTTCAGAGTTCAAAGTACTGTTTTGTTTTGAAGAATACATTGTTGCATAATATGGAAATAAATGAAAAACAGTTTGATATTCGTATTATTATATTTTTTTAAATATTTATTTTATTCCAAATTTATATTTATTAATTGATATACAGCAATTTGTACGGAAGTCTAGAAGATTCGCACTACAAATTTTGAATTAAAATTTACATATTTTTAAAATATTATTTTAGTAAATAAGCAAATAAAATATCAATAATTTAAAGTAATTGATGTGTATTCGATTGGCTACAGCCCGTACTGGCTCAATGTCATACTCTTCATCATGATCATCATATGTATTACCAACTTCTTTCTGTCCATCTAAATAAAATAAAAACAAAATGATATTATTAACCAGAAAATAATTATTTGCAATTAAAACTCACAGCAAATGGGTCCAGGACACAGTAATTGACATTGACATTTGTCATTCAATGTCATTCCATCTTCACAAACACGACCACCACAGCACATATTTTCTTTCTTCATTGACAAATCATCTTCAGCAACTTCCTCTGCAAGAAAATTTTACAAATATTAATTTTTCTTGCAAGTTAAAACAACCAAAACATTTTATTTACTGCATTGTTTGCACATTTTCCTGCAATGTTCATCTCTAACTCTGTGATTTTCTTTTGAACAACTCATAGCATTTGGCCATCCTGGATCTTCACCACAAAATTCGTGCAGATCCATACAAGTTGCTAAATACAAAAAAAAATTTATAGTTAATCAAAATTATTAATATATTATTTTCTTACTAGAACAATCCAATGAATCCCATCCTGGTTTACAATAACAACGACATTGGTTTGGATTTAATTTACCACAGTTATGGCAATGAAGATCACATGCTACATAAATATTAAATTTATTACCATTTTATAAATACTATTGAAAACTTACTGCAATTTATATTGTAGTTTTGACAGTCCTTTGAAGTTACTAGGAGAAAAATAAATTAATTTTAAATGTCTTGGAATTGGATATTGTTGAAATACCACATAATTTTCGATAGCAAAGACCTCCATCGAACCCATTTTGACATAAGGAACAAGGAACACCAACGAGATAAGGAGACACATCGGGATAATTCCCTCTATGGAAAAAATAATTTAATTTAAAAATATTTATTAAATATGTCGATAAGAAGCAGACGGAATTATCAGTTATTTTTGTGTTCATTTTATCTTTTTTTAATTTTGACAAGAAATAATATTGATAACGACAATGTTAATTGTCTGTTTACCTGGGTTTGTAATGACAGGCAAATAAATATCCATGTTTTACGCATTTTGATATTGCGCACCCAACGTATTCGGTATTCGCCCAAACTAACTGAAATCGATCAGAAATTAGTGAAAAACAAATTTAAAAAAATTTGAAATAAATCTTACTTGAATATAATGCCCACACTGTTCTCCTGGAATGCATTCATCTTCTCGAAAATCATAATATTCTTTTTCACCAAACCACAAATCAATCCCTCGCATCCCAGTCGCATCGTGTCCAACGTAAAGATTTTGTCCCATGTCGATATCGTCCACATCATCGGGTCTACCGTGATGAAATTCGCATTTATCAGCCCATTTTTGTGCAATAGCGGCTAAGTTATCGTCCCATTTCTAGGAAATTTAATTTAATTTAATGCAAAAAATGCGCCAAATCAAAATTACCATCATTTTCATATTCGCAGCAAGTGGAATTACAAGACGTCTGTAATTGTTGTGCAAATCAATGATCATTTCTTGCTGATGACTGGTCAATCGACTTTTATTTGAGTAAGTGATATTTGAATCTGCATCTCTTACGTTTCGCACTTTTAAATCTTCCTTTTCCTCACACATATCCAACAATTCCAATTGTAAATCGGTCCATTCGGTCTGCAGTTGTAATTCATCGCATAGAATCGGATCGACTATAGCATCAGGAGAGGCATTATATTGCAGTGAATAAGTGACGAAAATAAGTATCAAAATGAAATAATGAAACATAAGTTCCAATAAAACACATTCAACAATAATTTATGCACGTTTTGTTCCTTTCGCCATAAGTAAGTCAAGGCCAGGAAGCTAGATTTAAACCACGTTTCCTGTGATTGATTAAAAATAAAAGACCGACAATTTCTTTTTTTAAAATATAAAATTTTAATGTCAAGCAAATAAATAATAAAAGATGAATGAGATTAAATGAAGCTGAAAATTTAATCCAAATGTCTCGTGTCCACATTTGAGTCCGGGACAAAGCAATTTGCATTCGCAGAAATTTGTGTCCAAAACCTCGCCATAAGGACATGATAAACCGTTGCAACAAACATCCGATTTGTTTCCACTTTCACCCGTTATTTCTGGGTCGAAGAAATTGAGTGGAAAATATGAAGAAAGTTCGGCTGAAGTTTAAAAAATTGTTTTTTAAGGAAATATTTTAAAGTTATAATGGCAATTGAGATAAATACCACATTGGTCGCACATTGAACGACAGTAAATCTTGTCAATTCTCGTATCTCGTGCGCAACTTTGTTTGTTTGGGAATCCCGGATTCATTCTACAATATTCGTGTTCATCCTTGCATTTTCCTATTTAAATTTTTTGTATTTTAAGGGGTTTATAAGTTGCATTAGAATTACTAGAACAGTCGAGCGAGTCCCAACCGTCTTTGCAAGTGCAATGACATTGTTTAGAGTCCAATAATCCACAATTATGACAGTCAAGTGAACAACCTGTAATAAAAATAAACAAATAAAAATACATTCTTATCTTGTTATTGTATTATAATTAGTTATCAATTTACTGCAATCGATATTTAATGTTTCGCATTGTTGTTTTGATACTGAGAATATTTAAAAAAAAATTATGAAAAGTTTTAATATTAATTTCTTATTTTTTTATACCACATAAATTATTATTGCAAAATCCTCCATTATCAAAATCACATTGAGAACATGGAACACCAACTTGATATGGAATTTGACCTAAGACGTTACCCCTAAATAACGAAATATCAACAAAGTGTTTGATTGATTTACACATTTTTTTTTATCTTACGGAGGTCGATAATGACATACTACGTAATTCCATAAAGGACATTTGGAGATTGCACAACCCAATAAATAACTGTCGGCCCAAACCATCTGCAATTTAAAATATCATTTAAATATTAAATTCTGGTTTAAGTCTCGTATTTACCTGCGTGTAATGACCGCATTGTTCTCCGGGTGGACAATAAGAAGACCAAAAATCGTAAACGACTGTTTCATTCCACCACAAAAACGTGGCTCTTGCTCCTGTTTTATCCGCTCCGTGATATAAATTCTGACCAACTGTTTCGTGTCCGAACGACACGTTATGTTTGAAAACACAATTATCGGCCCAAACTTGGGCCGAAATTTCCGCATTCTCGTCCCATATCTGATAAAGTTAATTTTTTATTAGTTTTAAAAATTGATTATTTTTATTATTCACTTAGAATTTAATGGTTTAAAAACATTAAATATCTAACATTTTAAACTTTCCAGTCTTTTTTTTTAATAGAAAATTTTAATAGTAATTATAACGTTACCATTAATTTCATATCGGCAGCAGGCGGAGTCACGTTACGTCTATATTCGTTATGCACACGTAATATCATTTCCTTATTAGCTTTGTTAAATCGCAATACTTCCCTTTTGTTCAGAAACTCAAATTTGACATCCTCGTTCAAACAAGATGTAAAATAGTTAAAATAAAGACCAAAAACCAACGCAAAAATGCCGCAGTTCGAATTCATATGGATTTTCCTGTTTTAATTTTTACGATGTCAAACAAACAAATCTCTCGAAT
>JAQFZU010001465.1:0-13329 GCA_034696185.1 Henia vesuviana | reverse complement strand
AAAAAAATTCTAGAACCGAGTGAAACCGAAAAATGGATGTGGAAGTGAGCGAGATATGAGAGCGATTTATTCTTGGTAATACCGAAATCATTAAGTGTGAATCCTTGGCTTGAATCCTCATTTTGGTTTGATTTTTTTTATCTTTTCCCTCCTCCGAAAGTCTCCGATGGTGTTACGCGCAAGGAAAATCAATAACCGTATATTATTTCTTGAAATATGAGAAAGGCACACACCACTAGAGTCCCAAAATATTTTTGATGGGACCCAACCTGTGTAGAGCCAATAAGTGTTTCCCCAGTCGCTCGTGTACCCGATGCCCGAACGAAGCCATCACACGTTTCAAGTTGAACTCGCCATTCACAAATTGCACTACAATCTCTTTTACCGTAATTTGCAACTCAATTGCCAAATTCTATTGTTTCCTGTATTGAAATGAGAAAAAAAATTCAAATAAAAAAAATTATATTTCGAGAATACTTGTAAATAATGCCAAAGACTTGATTTGGATTTAGGATTTTCTTTCTTTTGATATTTGCGCATTGCATACATGATCGAATATCAAAGCACAAATTCCGATTGCAGTGCTGCGAGGATAATACAAAGAATTGAAAATATAAAAATGTATAATCTTTGCCAATGTTTTCACTCGTGTGAAATGAATTCTTTGGATTTACGTTACATATGCATTAGATACATTGCACTTTATATAGACAACGAGCGAGATGATATTGGATTCACTTTTCTCGGTTTTATCTTTGAATTCAAACGAGACCAACTTATTATTGTTGATAAAATATTTACACACATTTTTTTTTCTTTTACCAAATGTAGTTAATAATGATTTTAAGCGATTAAAGTTAATTTAACGACTCGGGAAAATATTTGATTTATAATAAAATGATGACAAAATGAGAAGCGCATTAATTAAACAACTAATTTCGCTTTTACTTTCCAATTCCCGTCATCATTCAAAGAACGATGTCTTTCGTGTTCATCCGAAAAATGGAAAAGCTGAGTAATAAGTCTACGGCAAAGACGGTAACACCAAAAAGACGTATGGGAATATGATTAGTTCATAATCAAATTAAGACTTCGGATGATGAACGATTCTCACGTGACACTCGTTCCGTTTCTTACTCATTACCAACAAGATAAAATCTTTTAAGCGAAAATATGAGTTGAAAACATAATTAAAAATACGTTTTTGATAATTTTGTTTTCTTATTTCAATCCACTGTATTAATTATAGAAAAAAATTAAAATTATCATCAAAATCGATTGATTTGATTATTTTCGAATAATTTAACCGCGATTAATTATTTATTAAATAAGTACAAATTTTTCATTGATTGAGATGCTAAAAATAAATTTACATTTATAAACGACGATATTTAAAATTGAAATTTAATCTCGACATGTAATTTTCATGTATTCTTCTTACGATGACCATTTTACACTCGGAAACCACACGAGGCTACCCGTCGTGCCATTCCATTTGCCGGTGGCTAACATTAGTTTGCTTATGTTCGGTTATACACTGTGTAAATCAATGGCCATATGTTAATTTTCAGCCAAACATGAATTTTAAGTGAGAAATATAATTTCAGTTACATATTTATAACGAGCAAATTAGAACATGACTTTACCCAGGCTTTTCCTAACACTCAAAATTGATTTGACACGAAGGAAATACGACAATCAAATGTGCCAATCAATTGAGTTTGTGACACTGATCGAAATCGCATGCAAAATGCAAAATTCGAGTGCACACCGCCACCAGTGCCGTACGACGGTGGCATGAAAATGGTAGATAGGCATCTGTTAGCACTTTCTCGTTTCCAGCAGGGCCCCCAGTCGAACCACATCATCCATTTGCTCGAATGACGTGCATGCATATCCAGAATGACATGCACTGGTGACGGAACCAGGCAACCACGTTCCAATAATTTCCATCTTAATGCACTTCTCTTGTATGTATAATCACAACTCCGTTTCAAACTTGCCTCAGTTGACTCAATCATTTCTAACTTAAGAATCACATAAAGCGAGATTTATTTTTTTCCAAAAATAAATTATTCCTCCTTTGTTTTCTGTATTTAATGTTAAAAAATAAATTACAAATGCTTTTTCATTTTGTTTTTCGTTTTATGGTTCATAGTGATATTGCAATTAAGTGAAGATTTCAATGAATAACAATGAGATAATAAAGAGACTTCGGCCATCAAGACATCATTGAGATACAGCAATATCAATTTACTCACATCATAATCTTCAATCAGCTCTGAAATTTCATCTAATATTTGGGTAATTGCAATGTATCAAATAAATGGTTACGTCATATTTGTAACATTTAATTAAAACAAGATTTTTTTTAATGTAAAAATTTTTATTTTTATTTTGAATTGACATTGCCCTTATCACATCCAAATCTGAAATTCATCGACTCAATCAAAAGTAATACGCGAGTCGTGTTGATGTTGAAAGTTGGATGAGATTCGTGACTCTAATTAAAACTGTCCATCAAATGATTTTCCCAATCGTATTAGTCGATTGAATCATTTAAAATCAATCGTAATGATCTATCTTTTTAAAAAAAACATGTGTATAATTATAAAATAAAAAAAAAAAACGAATTTATCAACTCACTCATTGAAACCAAAATTCACTTTAGTTGAAATCTCAACTTGGCAAATCAATCATCCAAACACCATGCAAAACTAAATTCCAAGGTTCTACCTTTACATTTTAACATCAATAAATTATCCTCGATTGATTCAAAAGAGCTGAATTATATCGAAATTGAGGCGAATGGAAATTCCTTGTGGCCAAATACGGCCATTCCACTGTAGTAAACACCGTGATCTAATGACTTTAACAACATCTCCGTTCGCAACATGTAATCGCAATACTACCCTTACCACAGAAAAAAGGGGATCAGCCTGAGACTCCTGAATTGAAATCTGATTGTATTTTGGTGCAAGCAGAAGAGCACCATCACGCCACTGTTTCGATCGACCAAAAGATACCCGTGAGGAATTTCAAAAAGATTTTCTACGCTCTTTCCTCGCATCGTTGTATTCTTTCAGAATTTTCTGCTTAGGCGAGGTTTTTTTGAGAAAAAAAATGCATTCGTGGCTTTCTCCTTATCCTTCTTTATAAAAATTTAATACTAAAGAAATATTACGTAAAGTCAAAAACATGGTCCGCTTTCACTTCTCGTCAATATCATTTTGCAATTACGTCTATTCAAATTACTAGTAAGTAGTGGAAAATTTTCTTTTGAATAAAATAAGGTATGTTTTTAAGCTTTTGGTAAGATTGTAAATAACTCCCTTTAAGAATTGCCAGGAGGGGAGGCTTATGTCCAAAAAATGAAGCTTCCTGCAAGATATGACTTGTTATAGGGGCTTTTTACCGCCGTTAGTCTGCAATGGAGTTTACGTTGTTTTGGGGTATCATGTGTTTTTGGAAATATCGATATTTTTTTTTTATTGTTACTTTATGGGAACTGAGCGCCATTTGGCCTCTAGAAAAAAAAATGAAACACAGTTCATTCGAAAATAATATAAAAAAATATAATAAAGAGCGAATTTTACTCGAAATTTCCGTTTTTTTTTAAATGGATACGAAATAAATTATTTTTTAATTTCTTTTATTTAGATTAAACACGAAATAGCAATAAATTTAATTGTGAAAAAAATATTTCCGTAAACCACATACATTTAATCTTATTTCTTCTCGTCTCATTGAATTGGTAATTCAAGATTAGCAAGTTTTAAAAAAGCAAATAACATTCTATCGAGTTGGTTCCATCGACTTAATCTCACTTGTCACTTCAATAACTGCGGTCTACGTTTGGCACTCACCCTTCTTCTTGATTGGCCCAGACAGATGTAGTTATTGCCAAGATTAAAACCGATGCAGGCACATCAAAGTGCACGACGCTTCTCTACTAAAGCCGCAAACAAAAGTCAATTCAGATCAGATTACGCATGAATGCGTGAAAATACAGAAACATGGACAATATCCGCATTAGATTAATCCTTACTTTTCAGTTAGATTTGTAAATATTGTTTTTGATAAGTAGTAGCTATATTAATACGGCTTTTTTACATAGATAATACATATTCAGCATAACAGTATTGGGTCTGTGCTGATTATATCGACTCAGTGAATCTTCGTAAGAAACTTGGTTGTGCAATGTGTTTACGCAAAGGGAAATGGAATTTGAAATGAGAAAAATATGAGTTAAAATTAGAGTTTTGCTACGTTTACTTTTGCTCTTTAATTTAGTATATTTTTAGTGACATATTATTAATTACTTAATTACCACTGATATAATTGATCACATGAGCAAAAATTGATATTTCAATATTTAAAGTTATATTTAATATTCAAACTCGAGGTAGGAATAAAGTTTTATAAAAGTTTTTTTTTTCAGAATTCAATCTAACTCTAAGAGATGAGCTTCAACCACATTCTTGCCAATCCCAATAAAGAAGAAAGTTTCAACATAAAAATGAATTTTTTCCCTACATTACAAATATAAAAATATTTTCAAAAAATTTCAAACAAATGTTAGTAATTCCTATAATCCAGTAAATTATGTGAACTCTTATTATTTAAAGTGTTCAAAATTTTAAGATTTTTTGATTATGAAAAACACAAATAGAAAAACTACTCAAAACTTTGAACTTAAAGTATTGCAAACTACATGTACTCGAGTACTCAGTTTGATTAATCATTTTTAGTTCATATCCGCATAAATAAACCTACTTCAGAAAGTAAATAATGAAATTAAATAAGCAAAAACTTTCTCAATATTCCATCGCTTTCGCCTATCTCTTTTCAGCAGCAGGAAAGTGAACTTTGCTGCATCCAACACACTTACGCTTGGCCGAACAAACAATCAACTGCAAGCTGTGTTTCTTTTCATTTTTTTTCTCCTTTTCCTTTACCTCAAAAAAAAATATAAATAAAAATAAAAAAAGTAAAGAGAAAAACACCGAGGCCACTTGTCGACTTAATTGAGAAAGATGTACAAGCGTGGTCTGGACTCCAAAGCTTCAACTCTTTTTTTTAGGTTTGTATCAACCTTCATTTTGGTTGTTCAAATACCCGCAACAAATTTAATAATAACACAGTAAATGAAAGATTAATTCCGAGATTATTTTTTAAACAGGTTAACTAAAACGTTTATAAATATAAATTTAATTAGATTCAGTTTTTTCTTACCTTTTATCACCAAAATTAATTTCTCGAATTTCTTATGTAAATACGATTTTTTTTAATTCCTTCAATATCTTGGCGCTAGTCTTTGATGGATATCTTAGAAAGATAAATAAAACGATTTATATTTTTTTAGAGACTTAAAAGATATTAAGATTAATCAAAACATTTAAATTTAATCATACCAACCTATTCAAATTCGTTCTTCAAATAACGTTGAGCGGATTGAAATTATTTCCATGGTTTCGGTATACATTGCTAGGATACGTTAATTTCCCATCGATAATTCCATGGAAAGTCCAATCCAGATACAAAATTTGTTAAAATAAAAGAAAAAATAATAAAATAAAGAAATCACGTCATTTATGGTACACGGACATGACCTTTAACATCGAAGGAATGTTGGTCGGGATCATCTCATTTTTATACAGGGTGCAATTAACGGGCCTTAGATCGACTCGTCGGCAGTTACTTCCGCGCAATATACCGATCTTCAATTTAGGATTGTTTTCTCGCCCAGAAATTCTGGTTACGCTTTAGTATCCACATGATGCCATTCAAATGCCAAAGGCGAAAACAGATCAATAATAATAAAATCAACGAGTCAATGAATTCCGACATTTGATTTTAGCCATTTGAAAATATCATTAAAATATTCATAGAATTTATACCTAAAAATTCTTTACGGAGCTCCGAACACACAAATCCTTATTATTATTTCCTCGCATTTGTAATACCAGCAAAGCTCTGTAAAAGAAATTTAAACGCAATAACAATAATAGAGAAAGAAGAAAAGTCAACAACAACAACTTATTGAAATTTCGTCGAGTTGAAAGAAAAACAAAAGTGCAACTTAGTGGAATAAATAAGCGAAGAAATTTTTGTGGACCTCATTTGTTTACAACAACAAACTTGAAAGTTTATTAATGAAAAAAAAATTTAAAACAAATGACTAATGATAACATCCATAAATTTTCCCATCTCTTAATATTGTCGCAACATTAATTTTTTTTTAAAATTTTATTATTTTTAAATTTCTCGTTTATTCCAAAGCCTCTTGAGACTTTAAGTAAACATTTTTACATATTATGAACTTTACTAAGACAGCGAAAACGCAATTTATACCTGCCCAACTGACTTCATAAATAAGATAATTGATTCGTTGTTGGCCTCTCAGGTTGGCAATGCTCATTTATCTCTATATATTAAACTCAAAACACAAACATCCACAATTGCTATTGGGTGTACTTTTAAAGCTTCGCGTTTTCGACTTGGCTTAATTTCCTATAGCTTTTTTTTATTTCTTATTTCCATGTAATACCCACATCTGTACACTACTTCATCTGCCTCAATCCCTTCATCTTGGCTTCTTCTTCTCTTTTATTGAGAGCATAAAAGGTGAAAGTGTAAATGATGACTTAGAACTAACATTTCTGTCCGCCGCACATCATTTCCTAAATCTAACGAGAAATCCTCACAATTTAACGACTTTCCAGGACCAAAGAAAAGTATTTCGTAAAAGATATAAAAATAAAATTGGACGGGAATTTTTTTTTTTTTTAAATATAACTTTATTTCTTGCTAGGAAAAAAATAACAATAAATCTTATTTAATTACCTGGAATTTAATTCATTAAAAGGTCACACCACTAAACATTTAAGAGAAACACATTTCAAGATTTCCCCCGAGCCTATATAAAAAGTAACGAGAAAAAAAATTTATTGCAACAGTCGATATATACCTCTTTATGGTTGTTGTGTATCGAAATGTTTAATGACACATTTAATTGGGTGAGTTTATATAGCAAATCGATGGAATGATGTTGAAAGCAAATAGGATTCTTATACACGACTTATATACAAACAGATAAAAACACGAAAAACTAATAATGGAAAAATTTCAAAGAGGAATTTCCATTAGATGAGTTTGTTGGATTTCTTTCGAAGTAATAATTTAAGTCAGACCATATGACTCAGTCTGCTCTACTGTCTCGTCGATGTAAGGTCATCACGGATTGTAAAGTTTTACGAGCGAGTCATTGTCACATGCTCTTGCAGAGTAAGCGTGGTGATCTTGTGAGAAATAGATCGACCAACGGAAATCAATTGGCTGACGCCAGTTGCAGAGCTCAGAGGACGTGACATAAGCAGCACATGTGACACTGACTTTGACTCCTTCACTTCTTTTTTGTGGCCATTGTTGCATATCTGGTGCAAGTCAAGTGGAAGAAGAACAAGTACGCACACACGCACCCGATGATTGCACCGCAAATCGTCCTGTACGACCCCTTTAATATAAGCCACTTTATCAATGTTTTGTTACTCCCAATGTGGATTTCTTATAAAACTCTTGTTTACTAAATGTTATTATTGGATCTGTAACTAGGAAAATAAAAGTTGATAAAATTTTTAAACTTATTTTCCTCCTGTTTTCAAAAATGGATTTTTTTAATACGTGTATAAATATTTAATCTTTTTTTTCAATTTTTATAAATGTTTAAAAAAATTTATTTTTCAATCAATATCTTGCCCTGAGCTGGTTTTTCTGCATTTTTAAAACGCTGTGGTGAAAGAAATAAAATTTTGTGACGGTATTAAAAATGAAAACGACAAAATTGCTCAACAAAATTTCTACTCTTTCATTCCCATTGATTTATGCTAAATAAGGAATATTAAGAAAAGGCGCAACGGAAATGAAGCTTCGCGCGTCAAAACCACTTAAAATAAAAAAAAGTTTTTAATTATTTATTTTGATTAATAAAATATTAATTGCATTTAATTTCCCTTTTCAATTTATTTTAATTAAAACCAAATAATTAAATAAAAATATCATTTCACGACCCAAAAATAATTTTAAAAAAGAATTCCCGACGACCCTTACAAAATCCTTTAAAAAAAAAAAAAATTGTAAAAGCCAGGTACAAAACACACTTTTAGTCACCGTCCCCACCCTCGATTTCATCTGGAAATTGCTTTTAAGGATTTTAAAAGCCTCCTCTTCAAATTACCCCTTTTCCCATATAACCCTTTCAAAGAATTAAAAATCAGAAAACACCACCCAAAAAGGTGATAATAGTAAAAGTAGTTTAAAAAAACTTCTTTAAAGTTAAATGGATGTTTATATAAAGAGTTTTTATTTCGAGGTTAAATGTTGGCTTCCTCCTTTGCACTGAAGAATGAATTAAATACTTTAAATGAAAGCAAACCGGTGTTTATCCAGGAATTCATTATAGTCGCGTTTGCATTGTACATTGTGAGGTGGAAAGGTGTTGACAATTCATGTTAACCGAGGGATGATGTTACGCTATCGCAACTCAACTCGAGCGCTGCTTGTGTCGAGTGCCACTGTTCGATGACCACGCCCTAGAATTGTACAGCGGCGAGAGCGAAACAAAGGGGTGTACGGTGTGACATACATGCCACGTGCGAACGACACTACGCATCGTCATTAAGATTGCATTAGTATCTCTTACACTTCTAACGTTCCTTTGCAGCATTTGGTCTTTACAGTCGACAATCACGTAGTCCATATAAACAGCGATGTTCGGGGAATTTTAAAACGATTGCTCCGTGTGAACGGAGTGACCAGAATCTGGGTGAAAATACTTAACTCTTTCGTACATTTTTAACCCTTTGGTGATATGAGTTTGAAAAGATCAAAATCGATATTTCTGTTTATTGTTTATGTTATTAAATCGAGTGCTGCGATGGGTTGGGTTTGATTGACACATTAAATCCTAATTTAGTGGAATAAAGTGTGTTGTTATGTGTTTTGATTTGATTTTTATGGCGATGTTGATGGACAATACGAAATTGATGGTAACTGATCTTAATGCTGCACTACAAGCTGTAATAAAATACATTATGGAATTTTGAATAACAACATCGTGAAATTTGATCATTTAACAATTAAACATTCATTTTACATTGTATCTAATGACGAATTATTTATCTCGATGAAATTGTCATTAAACTTCATTTAGTTTTAAAACGATAGGCAAATACGAAGATGTTGTGCTTGAAATGTAAATTGGATGAATTTCTAGCAGCTGTTAGAAATAAGACATTGTTTATATTGAATAATTTGATACGGGGATGCTGAACTTGCGGCAATGAATACGGCTAATTCCTATGAGGAAACCGATGGCTCTCATAAGCCAATAAAGTCGTGCGGCTTTATCGTGGCGAAATAAGATGATTACACAGAAATCCTTGTAAATTGAACATTGATCGTCTAATATTCTACGAATTGAAAGGAGTAGCAGTTTTGAATTTCGGGGTCGCTGTTTCATTCTGGGAAACGTCCGAGATCCTTTCAACTGACCACATTAAAAGGTCGTCAGCTATTAGTCTGATATAAATTCATAACCCGTATCGTATAGTAACATTTTGATTACTGTTTTAAAGTTCTGGTTTTCGGTTCGTAACACAAGATTATGGTTTTGATAAGTTATAATGCAATGACTGATTGAGAAAAATTTTAGATGGCGATATTAAAATGATACTCGCCGACAACTTTAAAATGCCTTAATTCAAATTCATCCTGCAACTTAATTATTATAATCGATTAGTGAGTTTAAATTTCACCATTTATTATTTCCAGTTTTATCAAAAGTGTATGACAAGAAGAATAGAGAATTTTGATCTAAGACCAAGCAGTTGTACAAAATGAAAACAATGATAACTGAAAATGTAGACAATTCACAACTGAATCATTAGAAAGTATTCTAAAATAATTCCAACCTAAAATCATATTAAATTTACCTCATCCTTAATTGAAATCCAAAAATATCACAAAACCGATAAAATAAACAACAAAATTCTACTATTCCTAGTATTAAACAAATATTCCCAACATTAAGTTAAACATCAAAACCTTCAAGTAGTTATCACGATTAAACATAGAAACGCAATTATTTAAAAATACAAAATTTCTCAAAAACAAATATTTTGATTACTCAAAGTCAAACAAACATTAAAGATTAACAAACACAGCCATTGTCTAAACCAATAACCTTCTCAGAACACTTCAAAACGTTTATTAGCATAAATATTAGCAATTGAAATTTAAATTACCGAACCTGTTGAAATAACTTAGTGATTCATTAAGTGAAATTAACTCGGTCAGTGATTTTAGCTCTTAAGTCCACTTTCTGATTCAAGTTGACCTGAATCTTGATTCATATAACATTGCTACATTGCTAAGTGATTCATCGACTCAGTCATAAAAAAATTATTTGTTAGTAACAATTTTTAAATTCTCGATAATTTTAAGTCCAATAATATCCAGTAATAAAATCTAAGTTTCCTATCAACCTTGATTCTAGAAAATATGTTTACATGTAACATAGTCTCGAAGGAATCCTTTTTGATGATACTTGCCTTCCTCGTGTGCTGTTGGCCTTTTCAGTTCTGCAGTGAAATACACACGCAACGTTACACCCGATGCACGTAATGTACATGTTTTTTGCAACCGCGATATCTCGTAAAGATGAGACTTGTCTCGATAGAATTCTGGACAAAAAAAAAATAACCGTAATTTACTAGACCAAACTATCTCTATGGAAAACCAATATAAGTTGCACACTCGTTTTAGCGAAAAAATAAAATTTAAAAAAAAAATATATAAAAATAGAAATGGTCAACGGGGACAAGTTTCCTCTAACTTAAGTCACACGTCATGTCACCGCACCGGAAAAAAAGTGAAGAAAAAAAAAATCGCCCGATAACCAAATGCGCGGTTCTGCCAGGTGACAAAGTGGGTTGAAAAAAAAAATTTCAAACTGGCAAGTTGCATTGTCGAATTGCGTTGTACGAAGGTTTCCATTCCATCAGGGGGCATTGCCAGTTTGCCAGTGATGGAGCCCATTCTGCATCCCCCAGAGCGCCTGTCCATATACTCCAACACTGTACGCATGCGCCTCGCAAACGATTCCGCACTTTGATAGGGCGACGAGGAAGGACTTGTTCATCGGTTACACGGGCACCATGGGAACAATTCGATAGCACGGGCCCAGATGAGGTATACAGTACAAGTGCGCGCAATCTTCTTCCATAAGTAAACAGTTGGATGAGAATAGCATTTCAGTGGCGATTAGTGTCTGGCGATAAAAGAAAAACTTCAAAGTTGAGATCATTTTTTTTAAGTTATAGTTTCTTCCCTCGAATTCATAATAAAAGATAATTTCGTATCTCGGAACTAAATACATGATATCAAAGTCATTTATTTTTGATATCATCATTTTGCGCTCGTGAATCAATCATTTGAAGACGTTTAGAGTGTAATTTGCAATTTCGTTTATTTTTCTTTAGTATTTTCTTTAAAATTTTATAAACACAAGAAAAACATTTTTGTACGTATAAACGTTAACAAGCAAATTATAAAAAGAAAAAAATAAATTGCGCGATGGTTTATTTTTACGCTTGAATTTATTTCGCTTTAAGAAGTTGCAATTTAATGGTTACTTCGTCTCGTTGCATCATTATTATTTCCATTGTCTTTTATTTTTTTGTTTAAATGTTCCAATTTTAAGTGTGGTAACTGCGGTGGATCTTCCTCGCACTTTAATCTTTGTTTAACATTACTGTGTCTTAATGAGTTAGAAGAAAGATGTTATATTCTCAGTGCTAGCAATATCTCTATATTTCAGACCGCTGACATAAATGCCATTTGCCAGTTCCCAAATGTAAAATCTATTCAATGTTATAATCACCTAGCGGAAAGAAAAGAAATCTTTTCTTTCTTTTTCCTCCCTCACTTTTTTCTAAACCACTTTGACTGAGCCCTTCGAGACTTGGTTTGAGGAGAAAAACGTCGTAAATTGTGCGCTGTTCCCTCAGGTTTCTTCCATCCCCGGTAAGTCGTCGACGTCGGAGAAAGAACCACATGCTGGGATAAGAGAAAAGGAAGGGAGTTTTGGAACGGACAAAGCCCCAAATGCACCTTGACCAGAAGCATTTGAGAGGCCAGTGAACAAATTCCGATTCTTCTTCGCCTCATTGAAATGCCAATTGAAATCTGTTCCCGCTTCAATTATAATAGGCAGTTTGAGAAGCTGCGCTGCTCTCGCGACATCCATCCTTCATGCCATGGTGGCAGGCAGTGAGAAATAAATCTGCCGTTCGCACTCACTCGGAAGAGAACCTGAGAAAGAGCAGTGTGTGGAAAAAGGCTACAGGTTTTAAAGTAGAAAATTCAGGGTGTGGATGAAAACGATTCCAACGAATTAACTACGATTTTAAAACCGACTGCCCAATAGGGTATCGAAGTTTTATTCGATGGTAATAAACTTTTTTTTTTTGTCATTCGCTTACGAATTGCTCATATTTGCGTTCGGTCAATCTTACCGTCGTGAATAAATGGGGCTGTAAAAGGGACCATAATATTGGACTAAAATATTCATGCGATGCGATCACCACCAGAGCAAATGTAGTACTATCCTTTTCATGCCTTATTGCTATCTGCTAAGACAGAAATTCGTGTTTGGTTGCTAAATTTCCGTATATTTCTCTACGATGTACATCGCTACATCATTTGTTTAAATAATTTATCAAAAAAAATTTTTTTTGTTTTTTAAAAATAATTGATTTTTTTTTTGTTTGATTTCGAATGGAATGGATTTTGAAAAGTTTGGGCAATTTTGTTTGCTGTGTTTTATTATATTGATGTATTTTTGTAATTAGTTGGAACCTGAAACACTTTAGAACAAGTCATCGTTCTTTTCAGCGATCACTTTTCTTTTGACGTCCAAATGACCGTCTTGGGAATATGTCCAAAACAAGGAAAGTTTTTATTAAAAATTCCAGAGGTAATTGGTCTCATTGGTCATTGTGAACAAGTTAGTATTAAAGTGAAATTTTCTGAAAGTTTTTAAACAGGAAAACAGTGTTAAATGAAGATAGTTATTTAATAAAGTGAATCGATTGATGTGTTTGCTTCGGAGAAATATTTTAGAGTTCAAAAATGCATTGTTTCGGCCCGAAAAAAATAATTACAAAGTGGCCATCAAACGGCGACGTTGAGCCGGCCAAAATCTATTTATTGTTCGGTATTGTAAAGTTTATTTCTCCATTGTCAGCGAATCTTATTGTGCAATTCAAC
>JAQFZU010001464.1:0-13329 GCA_034696185.1 Henia vesuviana | reverse complement strand
TTCCTGTCTGAAAAATCGGACTAATCCAAGAAATCTAAGATAGCGAAGAAATCCAGTTGAAATTGAATGCGGCTATTATTGTCTCAACAATACTTTTCCTTTAATCTTAAATTTAACCAAATATCTGGATATTCACACCTCCTCCTGGAAAATCATTTTCAACAGTATTTTACCTTAAATTGGCCTTTGTATCAAAATAATCAAGAACTATCACATTATTACCAATACTTATTTAAATATTTTTAATTCCCAACGCTAATTACTATCAATTAAACTGACATTTACTTCTTGGACCAAACAAACACTTCCCTGCACTACTAACTTCCTATGATTCAAATGAGTATTTCCAAAAATGACAACTAGAGGGTGTTGAATATCAGACTTTTTAATTTTAGAATTCTTTGATATTAAAAGTATGTCAAAGTGATAAAACTCAGTATAATAAATAATTTCAATTGTAAATAATTTTTTTTTAAATTTAGCTAAAACCATATAAAATTGCCATTAAAATTTACAGCCTATTGAAATCAACGAACCACAACATATCAAATTACATTTATAAATCTAAAATTTAATTTCAAGCTCAAATTGCCTTTAACAAGCAACAAATGCGTGTAAATGTTTGACCAAAGTGATTCGTTACACTTTTACTTACATCACCACCTTAATGAAGACAATTAAAACAGTGTTGAGCAATTTAACCCTATAACTAGATCAAGAGTGTAAATCAGTTAACCTCAGGGAGCATTTTTTTCCCTTGTCTGTTGAATGTACAAAGTTATGCGATGAAAAATCCCCAGTTTTGATCTAATTGTGGCAAAAGCCTTTGCTAAATGGATTTTTCAATTTTTTTTCTTTTCCTTTTATTAATCTAATAGTAATATGATCTGGACCTCTTCATCAACTGCCATCATTTATTTACTATTAGTTTATTACATTAATCTTTTATTAATAGAAATTTTTTTTTTCACTTTTCACTATGAAAAAAAAATTTAAATTAATTTCAGCTTTTATATAATTAAGAAATTGCACGAAAATTTAAATTATGTAAAATTTGATAATTTTAGTCGTGGATTTCCCCTCATTTTGTAATCGTTTCCTAATCTTTTTTTAAAAGGATAAAAAATTAAATAAAATTAAAAATGATTTATTTTATGTTTTTTTAATTCCAATTTAAATTGTCTGGAAGGAAGTGCATTTAACAAAGGTAATAATGATTATTATATTAGAATAATTGACTATTGTGAAATTCTTTTGTTTTTAATTCAATGGATAATTTTTAAAATTGTTTAAATAAAATTAAATTTAAAAAAAAATTCCATTGAAACTGCCATTTAATTTCCTGTTGACTATCAAGAAGTAATCACATCATAACTTTAATTAACCACATCATTATTTAAACAAATAAAAAAAATTATTATCGAATTGAATTTAATGAAGATCCACAAATAAAATTAAAAAAAAAAACAGGTTAAAGAACTTATTTCAACTAAACCAACAAAAAAAAAAAGTTTTTTAACCCATTAATTTAAATACTAGACATTTAGTCCAAAATTTTTTCAAAACTTTAAAAACTTTTATCTTCACTATTGACTTTGATAACAACCACACCAAAAACAAACATTTAAAAAAAATTAAAAAATCAAATTCCACGGGTTTTTACCAACAACTTGGACGCTCCTAGAAGATCACGTAAGATTTTCCACTTAATTTTTTAGTAAAAAGAAATTGAAGATTTGGGAAATTCCAGTGAAAAGTATATTGTGAAGGGTTTCCCGGACGAATCCATTGGAACGGGTGAAAACAGTCGCGACACAATTCAAGGAAAAAGTTAAGCGCAAAAGTTTACACCATTCAACTCCTGACTTTACTGCGAGTCGGAGTTCGTAAAAAACTTTATTTACGACACTCGTTCGACATGATAAGTAAAGTGAAAACACTTTTCACCGGCAACCACACTCACATCGTGCACGTTCAGACGGGCGATCGACACGGCGCTGGTACCGATGCCAACGTTAAAATCATTTTACGGGACGAGCGAGGACGGGCTTCGGACGAATGTAGTTTGAATCATTTTTTTAAGAATGACAACGAACGAGGCAAGACCAGTTCGTTTGGGATTACCACTTACTTAGAAACGATCCACGAAATCGAATTATCGAGGGATAATTTCGGGTTGGGTGACGCTTGGTATGTCGATGTTATCGAAGTCGAGCATGTTATGTTAAATGGGAAAAAACATATTTTTCCATTGCATCGATGGCTCAAAGCCAATATACCGTATTGTTTAAGGCAATACGATGCTTGTTTACCATTACAAAGTCACCAACCGGAGAAAAGGCGGGAAGAATTGGAGGAAAAGAGAAAAATTTACGAGTATGTTATTAACGTACCGAATGGTCCAGCACAGGTAATTTTACAAAATTTTAAAATTTTAAATGTTAAAAAAAAAATTTTTTTTTTTAAATTAATTAATTACTTTTTTAAAAAAATGACGTACAATTTATTGTTGATAAATTTCGAGATAAGATTCTAAAACAGGATTTCAGATTTTATCGATTTTAAAATCCCACTTCACGTAGCAACGTTATTTGTATTTAATAAAAACGAGAAATGCATGTCAAGGTTAAGTTACGTGTAAAAATTCCCTTGACTCAAATCCAACAAAAAAAACTAAAATTTAAAAAAAAAAAATTAAAAACCAATAAAAAAATATAATTATTATTTTCAAGATCAAAACACTTCCACCTGACGAAATGTTTTCAGGAAAATACATGGTAATTTAAATAAAATTAAAAAAAAAAAAACATTAATTCACAATATTTCAAATTATTTCCAGTTCGATTTACTCAGCCACAAATACGTGACGAATATTTCAAATAAATTAATCGGTTTAATAATCGATTGGAACACGGTCGACGACGTTAAAAAATTATTCGCAAAAACGACCGATTTACGTCAGGAAAAACCTTACGTAAGTTCAAATATTTATTTTATTATTTAAACAAATAAATAAAAAATTATATTGATTTAATTAGCCAATCGATAATTGGCATAAAGACACGTGGTTTGGGTTACAACGAGTTCAAGGTTGCAATTCAGTGTTGATTACATTGTGTAAGAAGATCCCAGAAAAGTAATAAAAAAAATTTCAACTTAAAAAAAAAAAAATTTGAATAAAATTTGCATTTCAAGGTTAGGGGTCACGGAAGAAATGATTACTCCATTCCTCGAAGGATTATCATTACAAGAAGCCATCGACACTTACAAAATATTCATCATCGATTTGAATATGTTGGAACAATTGCCTTGTAGTCATAACAGAGTCGTAAGACAATTAAATATGAAATTAAATGAAATAAAAATTCAAAATTTCATAGATTTGCGCCCCAATTACGCTTTTTTACTTGAATAAAAACAACGATTTGCTCCCAATAGCCATTCAATTATTCCAAATGAAAGGACCTGATAATCCAGTAAAAATATTTTAAAATAAATATTAAAAAAAAATTAATTATTTGTTATTTATAAAGGTATTTACACCCAATGATCCTAAATACACTTGGACATTGGTTAAAATGTATTATAATAACGCAGATGCTACTTACCATCAAGCTTATACTCACTTGGGTAAGCAAAATTCAATTGAAAAATTCAATTTAAATATTTTTTTAAAATTAGGTTTTACACATTTGATAATGGAAGGAGTTGTTGTTTGTACTCACCGAAATTTATCGCCATCGCATCCGGTATTTAGACTTCTGGCACCACATTTCTTGTATTTACTAGCGATTAATACGTAAGTTAATTAAAAGTTATATTTAACATTTTTTTTTACCTTTAAAATGTTTTTTAGTCGCGGTTTGGAAAAACTCGTATCGCAAAATGGTTGGGTCGACCGAACGATGACTTGTGGTAGAGATGGGATGTTTGAGTTGATCCGAAGAGGGTAAAAATGCAACTAAAAAAAATAAATTCAATAATATTAATATAAAACTTCTAGACTTAAAAAATGGCGATTGGATTTAAATGGGATAATCCCAGAAGAAATCAAATCGAGAGGTGTAAGTAAAAAAGTAAAATTAATATTTTTAAAAATTTTAAATTTATTTTACTAAAAAGGTTTTGGATCCGAAAATACTTCCACATTATCCATATAGAGACGATGCAATAGCCATTTACGATATAATAAGAACTTACATCGCTGAAATAGTCAATCATTTTTATAGTAAGTAATGAATAATCCATAAATTTAGATAAAATAAAAAATTAATTTTAAAATAAAGAATCACCAGAAGATTTAAAAAACGATCACGAATTACAAGAATGGAGGAAGGAAATGGTATTAAGTCGAGATGAAAATGGGGTGGGAATATTGGTAAAAAATAATGATTTCATTAATTTAAAAATCAGATTATGATTTTAATGTAATTAGGGTGTACCTGGAGATGAAAATGGATTCACGAGTAACGATCAAGTGATTGATTCGATTTCAGCGATTATTGCCGTTTGTAGTATCGGTCACGCTTCGGCAAATTTCCAACAATACGACGAATACGCATTCACACCCAATTATCCGGCTTGTTTAACTGGTAAAATTCCTACGGATAAAAGTCCATTAACTGAAGCTGATCTTATCAGTTATTTACCATCGAAAAGTATTACTTTGGATATTATGGTCATTACTAAAATGTTGAGTATGAAAGGAACCAATTCGTTGGGTGATTTTGAAGTTCAGTATTTGTACGATCCAATTGCAATTGATGCAGCTGAAAGGTATTTACAGGTGAAATTGAATCTGAAATGAAATTAATATATTTTATTTTTAGGTTTCGTAATTCATTAGCTGAATTAAGTGATAAAATAAGGGAAAGATGTAAAAAGGATCCATCGAAAGCTTACATTTGGCTCGACCCGAAAATTGTTCCAAATGCTATTAGTATTTGAATGAATGTTTACCTTGTGATTCCATACCGTCCGTTGATGAAATTATAAATTGTAAATATTTATATAATGGTGATTTTTTTAAAATTTTATAAATTTTATAACAATAATTCTAACGCCATTTTTATTGTATCGTAAAGCGACAACGTGTGGCTTTTAATTGTAACTATTTTAAATCCGAAATAAAATTAAAAAATTTTAATTTAAAAGGATTTTTATTTAATTCGAAAAATCCTATAAATAAAATTTCCATAATCGATTCATCCTTTAACAGAATCATTTCGAGATTTTGCAATCATTTTGCAGATATTGAAATCGAATATTTTCTAGTGAAACACGAAATGATTTGTAATTAAGCTCGCGCGAATTCATCTACATCGAGTGCGATGAGCCTTTGGGTGAAGAACATTGTCTCATTTTCTAGCTATTGATCTCGATCCACGAGCAGTGAACACATCAGGATTTGTTAGTTCAGCCTCGAGGAGATGGCGCCAATCGGATTATCGCTGATTGCGTCGGCCAAAGACAGGCATTGAACAAACACTGCCATCGATGGAATGTCACCGCTTAAAAAAACTTAACAAACCGCTTGAATAAAAAGGTTTGAAAAAAAATTAAATATCTTCATTCGAATAATATTTTATTCCGATAAAAATAAATTGTATTAATATACATTTTAATTAATTATTTATATTTTTATTTCTGTTTTTCAAATGTGCCTAAAAAATTATTTTAAAAAATTATTTAAATTTTTATAGGAAAATAATTTTAAATTACCGTGATTATTTGTGCATAATGTGATCTGTTTAATAAATCGTAGGCGAGAGTTAAAAGATGGAGTGTCATTGAATGAAAAATCGGATCACCGAAACAAAATAAATCAATTCCATATTCAAATCCCATTCCATAATCGCATTCGTCGTTCGCGAATTGGATTAAAGTCATAATTTCGTGTAATTTATCGAAATTTCTTGATTTTTCATCCTCATTTTCACTGTCTACAACTGCTTGCATTAATTTTCGAAGTTTGACTGAAATTAAAAATTAAAAAATTATATTTTTTTTATTTTAAATTTTAATTTTTTAATATTTTTACCATCAGTTTCCGGTAAAGGTCGGTACCCTACTTCCGTTTTCGTATCAACTGGTACCACAATTCCAACTTTATGAAAAGTATTCGCAACTACGAGTTTTTGTCTCGTTTTCATCGAATTATTTTTCAATTCTAAACTGAATCCATTCTCATTTGCCCATTTTTCTAATTTAATTCTCAATCCTTTCATTTCTTCTAAATGAATTTTAGATTTCGTGTCTTTCATTTGTATTTTGATATAATTTCTATAAAAAAAAAATTAGATTAATTAAAAAATTAATAAATAATTAAAAATTTTCATACGAAACAGCAGCGAATAAATTCGGTCCGATCGGAGTTAAAATACAATCGTTCATGGAATTATTCGTAGCTACGAAATTTGGCATTTCTTTCGGATCGTCTCGGAAATACCCGAAATGAAATTCAGACTTTTTATCAGTCGTTGCGATGACTGTCGTGAATTCCGGTGGATCGTAATAAAATCGCGAGTGATTTAAATAAACGTCTTTTTTCAAATTTGTTTTAAGTTTTCCCGATAAAATATCGAATGGACCCACTAATATCAAATTTAAGTAGGTTTTAAGAGTACCTAAATAATAAAAAAAATTATAAATTTTATTTTCATATTTTTAATTTGATTTTTACTTGTTTTTACTGATTGACAAAATTCCCAAAATGAATAAAAATCTTGTGGCATTTCCAGTTGAAAAGTTTTTTTAATTTTTTCTTCTGGTGTTAAATTAGGGTTTTCTGGTTCTTCTAATGTTAAATCGTTGTCTTTTGATGTTGGATTTACATCTTTTGAGTCTGGAATTAAGTAATAAATTAATGGGTTGATCAGTTAAATTCGATTTAAAATTAGTTCTTACCATCTTTTTCGCTATTTTCTTTTGTTTTCGTGATGTCGTTGTTTAATTTTATTTTTTTTACACTTACTTTACTCGATTCTTCGTTCTTGAGTGTGAAATTTGTTGGTTGTGAACGAAACGTGGGAATTTTTGTTGTTGTTGTTTTGACTTACCTCTGAGCTTCGTTTTAGTGGGTGTTTGAATTTTTTTCGGTGCAATGGGTTTTTCTGGTAACAATTCATGCCGTATTTACAAGCTGTTCTGCAATCGTTTTCGTAGTCGTATTGACTTTCGGAATTTGTTTGGGTGTGAGATTTGTCGTCTTTCGATTCCTTTCCCGCCATATTTGGTTCTTGTTTATGTAAAGTGTTGTCGGGGAAATGTTGGCGCCCATATTCAGAAATACTCTCAAATAAGGTTTTTATTTATTTTCTTTATTAAATTAGTTAACTATAATAAAAACTAAAAACAATGAACAGTAAAAACGAGTTGATATTTCTTATTTTTATTGTTAATTAGTAATTTAACTTCCCAACAGATGGAACTACTAAAATCAAAAACTTTTGCGCGCGAAATTTAAAATTCAAAATAAATTTAATTTTTATATCCAATAAAACAAAAATTAACGGACAATAAATTCACAAAAAAATAAAAAATCTAAAAAAAAAATAATTACCACAATAAATTTAAAAAAAACACAATTTCATGCAAATTTAAAATTTAATTAATTTATTCTCATTGAGAATATTAAAATAAAAATGTTTTAATAGTCACAGTTTCAACCGATTGTAAAACCAAGTTATTAGGCAAACTTAACACGAAATTTACAATTTATTTTTGGACCGTTGAGTAGCAGCTGCAATAGCAACGCAATATTTAATCTTAATATTCACACATTTATTCAGTAAACAAAATTTAAAAAACAACACTAAATTTATACCCAATTATTTCCACTCCCAGTAAACAAATCAACAAAATCCTTCGCAACAAACCCGAACAAAACACAAACAACATGAATCCGAACATTGCCGAACAAAGTGGGCACAATTCCAAGTCCCCTTTTGGTTTACTCACCCCGTCAGCTGATTTTGCAACGTGTTCCCGGCTCATTTACGTAACGTTGGCATTGCGCAGTTGCTTGTTTTTCAACGCGTCACATGTCTATTCACGTATATAAAAGCCGAGAATCAACTCGCAACTACAGTCTAAACTCATGCTTCGACACTGGAACTTTGATTGTAACATTTTCAATTCGCATGAAACATTAAGTGATCTCGCAAGCAGACGATTTCTATTCTTTTTAAAGGTATTTTAATCATGCCGCAAGTGCCTTGTACTCAAAACTTGCAACGCGAACTGGCAGATACGATAATCCGTTGTGCTAATTTAGACGAAATTCGTATCCTATTGGCTTGTGGTGCTAAAGTTAACGGGGAAGTGACTCAAGGATTGCGCCCGTTACATTACGCAGTGTACAAACGATTCACCGAAGCCGCACGACTACTTTTGGTTCGTGGAAGCCAAGTCGATGCTCGAGACGACGTCGGATATTCGGCGATGCATTTATGTGCCGAAAGAGGTTACAAGGATCTGATCGAAATTCTCCTCGAACACAGCGCCAAAGTTGATTTCAGTGACCACGAGTGCACCGAACCTTTCCCACGCACCAAATTGGTCGAAGAACCTTTGCGATTGGCCGTCAAAAATGGACATTTCGAAACCGCTCGTTTGTTGCTCGAAAACGGCGCGAATTCAAATGCGCGTTATTTCCTCGGATCCGAAATCAATTTAGTTAATCCTTTGGATCTTCGTTTCCTCGAATTGCTGTTATTCCACGGCGCCAATGCCAATTCCACCGATCGTAACGGACTTACCCCTTTGATGAGGGCTTGTCGACATCCCGATGGCTACGAAGCCGCATCGTTGCTCATCAAATACGGTGCAGATGTGAATGCGATGGCTGGGGAACGTCACGATTTCCGTACTGTTTTGCATTACGGCGTTCTGAGTAGTAAAATGGACATGGTTTCGATGCTGCTGAAACAAGGCGCCAAAGTTGTCTTTCCCCCCGAGTATCGCAAACCGACGCCTTTGGACTTTGCGATCCTCCGCGGGAATCCGTCGATGGTTAAAGTCTTACTGGAAGCCGATGCCAATCCCAATGCTTATTCCCCTTTGATAGGAGGTCCTTTGCACTTAGTTTGTGCCGATAACATCCCGAATCGGATGGAAATCCTAGAAATGTTGTTAATGTTTGGCGCGGACCCGAATCTTTACACGATTTCGGATTCGAGTCCGGAGTTGAAACCGCCATTGGGAGAGTATATCGCTAGTAATTCGAATCCGGATCCTGGGGTTGTAAGTTTATTGCTTAAATATGGGGCTTCGATTGTGGTTAAAACTCAATACGGGGATCCCAAAGGGATTTTGAAAGCGATACCGAGGTTAAGTAATGATTTTGTGTTCAATACTATCGTCGAAGCGGCCGAATCATTCAATATCGGAGCGATTCGACGGTCGACGTCTTTGACGTCTTTTCAGAAAGAAGTATTGTTACATAAAGCCCAAAATCCACTTCCACTTAAACACGAGTTGAGGGTTTATATAAGAAATCTTTTAAGAGGTAAAGGATGTTTACCGATCTGTGTCGATGAATTACCGTTGCCGCCGTTGGTTAAATCGTATTTGTTGTATCAAGTCATATGATGCAGTTTGGTATTTAAACAAAAAATTATTTTGTATTTTTATATCGAATTTTCAAGTAGATTTTCATTGTTTTTTTGTTTTGGTTTATTTCTATGTAAATATTCGATTTGATGCATGAAATTGATTTTCTATGTTTTTTCTATGTTTATCAATAAATAAGAATTTTTTTTTAATGTTGAACTTAACCTGAATTCCTTTGAAAAAATGAAAATAAAAATTATAAAAATAGTAATATAAAAAATATGCGTGAATAATTTATTATCAACACATTTTCCCAACATGTTTTGACCCTGAATGTGAAAACATATGTTAATGAATATAGAAAGAGATGTAAATGGATTTTCTAAACTCCTTCACTTACACAAATCAATTTGGCAACTAAATTTATTCAGATATAAATAACGTGTTTATTTTTATCATATTTCTTTTTAATTAATCATTTAAAAGATATATAAAACATTAAAAAAATTATATTTACTGTGAAATTAATTATTTTAATTAATCTCAGGAATTCCAGCCAATCACAATGTGGCAAATGAGTAAATAAAACATGGCTATTGTCGTCGTCACTAACATTGTGGGAAATCCAATCCTAAAATAATAAAAAAAATTATTTTCAGTTTGAAATGTATAAAAATAATATTATTTTAATGCAAAAGTGTGTCTGGAATAAGTAAATGGTTATAAATAGATTGTCTCGATGGCCTTTTCACAGAAACGATATTTTTTTTCAAGGTTAAGTTTACCAAGAAATTTTCGCGATTTCCTAATTGACGCAATTGAAAAAAAAAGTGAATTTTTAGATTGGCCAAATGTTGGAAGGAGAGTAGAAAACAAAGAAAAAGGAACATTGATTAAGGAAACGATTAATCAAACTCACTTAAAAAACTCGAGAAAAGTGAATTTATATCCGTGTTGTTCAGCCACGCCTGCGCAAACGACATTCGCCGAAGCTCCGATCAGAGTGCCATTGCCTGCAAAGTGCCAAGTTAAATAATTTCAAAACGGAAATAAATGACGTAAAAACAGCAAAAACACTTGATTGCAACAGAAAATCACATGGAATTAATTTAATTATAAAATTTTATATAAATTTCCATTGTTTTTCTCGGATGATAACCTTGGCTATGTTTAACCTAAGTTGCAAGACCGTGAGTCATTTCATCACTTTTCTTTTATCTTTTTAAAAAACAATTAAAAAAAAAAAAACCTTTAAAAAAATACAAAATTTAATTTTACAAATAAATTAGTTGTAATGAAAAACGTAGTTGAGTTTAATTTTAGTCTTTTGAAATTGCATCACAGCATTTTGTGGTAATAATTCACACGATGCTTTGAAATCGCAATGACTACGTCTATTTTTGTTTTTAATACTTGTATTGGTTCACAAGCACGTGAATTAGTTTAGTCGTGGCATCAACGGATGAAAATAACTCGAAATTTTTCAATGTTTAAACTGCAGATGGCTCTACTTACCACCGAGACAAGCGCCAAAAGCCAAAGCCCAAACGAGTGGTTGAAGTGGGAGATCGAGTTCGGGATTTTGACCGAGTTTAAGCACGATTTGGATCATGACAGTTGTAAAAGGTATATTATCGATGAAACTCGAAGCTATTGCTGATACCCATAAAACGAGAATAATTGCTATTGGTAATCTCATTTCTTTATCTAAGCCGTTTATGAAATTCTCGGTCGCGCCTCCAATGGCTTCTAAAAGTCCCATATCGGTCAATGCTTCCATTACTACGAAAAGTGCGGCGAAGAATATAAGAGTTGACCATTCGATCCAGCTGAAAAGATGTTCAACGTCGCTCATATCCGCCAAAACAAGCAATAAAATAGCACCCATCAATGCTATCCAACCTAATTTAAATAAATAAAATTTAATAAATTAATTTTAACTGAAAAATTCAAATTTACCCAAACTGATGTTTATTCCAGGCACGATTGAATGAAGAAAGAACATAATAATGACGCAAAATAAAACAAAAGCTGATTTAATTAATAATGGCCAATCGCGAATTTTATACTTGAAAAAGAAATTTAAATTTAATTTTTTTTTTAATTTTAGTATTGAAAAAATGTTTTACTTTTTCTTCCAATTCGACTAAACTCGCTTTGTAATCCTCTTCGTTTGGTCTGTAATTTAAATTGATTTTATTTTAATAATTTTTTTTTTAAGTTTTGAATTGTTTTTTTTACTTTGTATTGTAAAGTTTTTTCTTTAAATTATTTTCCAAAGTCGCAACTTTTCTCAATAATTTCTTCCTCACTGAATTTTCATCTCTGGAATAAAGAGATACACTCTTTGCAGCTCGTTTCCATACATGAATTTCTTGCTTTAATTCTATAGTTTCGTGAATGCATTTTTATACATCTTTTACGATGATTTTTATTAATAAAAAATTAATTCAAAATACCAACGACTTCGGGGCTGTCTTCTAAAGGCAGTTTGATGCAAGTGCGATACATGATCATTATAAATCCATATGTAACCAACAAAACAAAAACGATACCACAACCCATGTGAGTAGTGAAATTAGTGAATTCGATACCCTAAAAAAACAAAATTTAAAAGTTAATTATTTTTTTAAAAATACTAAAATAAATTTAATTAAAATGGCCTACACCTGGCGCTTAATTTCGGGATTTGATACGATGATGACGTTTGGTGGGTCTCCAACTGCCGTAGCTGTGCCACCGACGTTGGAAAAGATGACCAATGCGATTAATACGTATTTTGGATTAAGATTTAATACTTCACTCAATCTGTAATAAAAATAATTGAAATTAGAAATTAAATTATTTTGTAAAAATCACCTGATTGTAACAGGAGTCAAAAGTAAAATTGTCGTTACGTTATCGAGAAAAGCCGATACGACTGCAGTAGCCAAGCAAAGAAGTGTCAATAAAGGGAATACTCGGCCTTTCGCTATTTTAAATACCTAAGAATAACAATTAAGTCAAATAATAATGCATAATGTTAAGTAAACTCTTACAAACACTGCGAAATAATCGAAAAATCCACTTTCGCATAAAATAGCTACCATAACCATCATTCCAAAAAGTAGACATAATGTCTCGATATCGATCCAACTCATTATTTTAGTTAAAGATGGTTTCTAATGATATTACATAAAATAATAATTAATATTTCTTATTATAAGTCATATGATTACCTCTCCCATTGCTGCCAATACAGATATAGCCGCTGTTGCCGCTATCATTGCTGCCAATGTCCTGTGAACAACCTAACCAAATGATAAATTAATAAAAAATTGTAATAAAAATAAATTTTAAAACCTCAAAAATAATAAGTAAATAAAGTGCAATGAGAATTAAAGCTGCGTAAACAACACCGTATTGGATATTACTCGAGTAATGATCGACTTTTAATACAAAAGGAAACGAATGTGCGTAATCGGTTGATAGTTGCAAATACAAATCACAAACTCTGAAAATATAATCAAAATCATTGATGAATTCTATTGTTTAAATTGTTTAAATTCTTACTTTGAACTTCTGTTGACGTTAAACATTACATTAACTTTTGCTTCTTCGACTGTGCGTGCAAAATAATTCGGTGGGGCTATTTTAATTCGATTTGTTGATGTAATCTGCAAAATATTAAGTTGGAATTTTAAATTCCTTTGATAATTTCATAATTTTTAGTTACTGTTTGAGTCTTGTTGCATAATTTCGTATGTAATGTTAATTTAAGAGTATTGTTGTTGGCAT